>JAQJVL010002108.1:0-75961 GCA_035578905.1 Stictocephala bisonia
AGGTCGGTTATTACTGAAATAGAAAAATTAATTTATTTTAAAACCCTAAAAACTTTTAGATCAAGATTTAACAGGATTTATTATGGTATGATCTCTTAACCTTACTTCTTAGGTTTAAGTCTGGTTTCAGTATGAGTTAAATTTATGTTTACATTCATATTAAAAATACAAATTCTACACATGACATGAAATAGAAAACATACCTATAGCTTTGGTTCATTTAAGATTATAATATTTGGAATATTTTAAATTGGCTATGAGTTGGGAAAAGTAAGTTGAAGCTTGGTTCTTGTTTATATTTCTACTGACTATTATGCACAGAGTAGAAATAAACAGAGATTCGTGTCCTATGGCTGCAGGGAACGGATCATTGGGTCATGTTTACGGGTGGAATTTTACTAATATTCAGCTTTTTAAATCTGTACTAATAAATAATAAGTTCATTTAAAGGAATTTGAGTGTAATAGAGTGGATATTGGCTGTGTCATGCCTGCGAACTGGAGAACTAACCACTCGACAGCTCATTACTGGTTATGATCTCTGTTTCTTCTCTGTGGTTGGGGATCATTTTATTTGGTTGGGGTACTAACATCTTCACAAACTCTTCCACTTACCTGTCGTATAGTTGGAGTGCATTGCAATGTTCCTTACGTACCTAGATTAGGACTATAGCTCTAAGTCCTAGTTCATGTAGTTAAACTAGAAGTCATAAAAAAAAACTTAACAAAACATTCAAAGGTGACCTTTATATTTATGTACTTACATTTCTCCCTCTAGACTGTGTGGTTCTATATAGGACACAGTATTATCATGCATAATATTTTCACACTGAAACTAGGAAAAAATCAAATAGCTGAACAACAGTAAAATACATACTGATTTCTAAAATAAAACAAACGTTGAATCTATAAAAATATTCTGTACTCACACAATCCAGAATCTGACAGAAAATAATTTGTTACAGTGGATGTGGTTTTGATACGACAAAAAGCATCAACAGGCGCTCAGAACATGAATTCAGCAGTGGTGCTGACTCCACCTGCATCCTCAGCACTGTTAACTGTGCTGATAGCCGTTCTCTTCCTGAATCAATGAAACTCCTTACATCAACTGCAACGTAACTGTACATATCATTGGGGTGCTTTCAGGGTTGTAACACATCAGCAGTTAATTTCATATAAACTTTACAGTTTTTCTTTGTTCTATTTAATTAATGTTGAAGATTGTGTATACTGATTTATCTGTTTCATAGGCATTATAAAATGATGAAGAAATCTCTACAAAAGAATATTTATTAGCCATAAAGAAAAGTGTGATTAAACAATTAAAGTGTTTGTCTTCTAAATGTGTACCTGGAGTTAACTAACTGAATCGATTATTTTTAAATAACTTGAATAATTTATAGTACATAATCAAAAAGTTAAACTTTTTTCCATATGATTCATTTGAGATAGTTTTATTCATTGGTTTTAAATGGGATGCTTCATCAATTTTATTCATGATATACAGTACAGCCCCGCAAATCTGAACACGGCTAATCCGAACATCCGGTTAATCCGAAGGGCTCCGCGGTGAACATTTTATAATTTTAAGAACGAAAATCGGTGAATATTTAAATATAAAACAGTGTAAACTCCCACGCGCGTCGAGGAGTGGGAGTACAGTCCACGCAGCAAAAAAGCGGCCGCGTACGCTCACATTACGACACAATAGACCCGTACTCCCGTTGCAAATAGCTATTTCACTGTTACTCCGGCTCATTTGAACAATCACATAATCCGAACAGGGGTTGGTCCGATATTGTTCGGATTATCGGGACTGTACTGTAATATTAAATAATTATAAATAATGGTAAGTGCACGTAAAAATTATACTATTTGTACTAATTTGAAACTCTTGCCACGATATGAACTTACTAATAATGTTATTTCTATTAAGTTAATTCATCTATACAGACTAATTAATATCATTAGTTGTATTGTTATAATTAAGCTGATTTTCTACATGTAGGAATTACTATTACTCCATTTGATACGCTTGGCTTATCAAATGAAAATGTTTTGTTACAAAATAACATTTGTTGGTATTACAAGATAACTGAAAGCCTAAACAAAACATATCATTAGATTTAAGGACAGACTTTCCTCTTTGTCAATTGCTGTAAGTATAATGTTTCTATCTCCTATGTATATATTTATCTCATATACTATTACATTTTCGTATCAATTGTTACGAGAAAAAGGTTGCGTTGGTTCTTTATTCTAAAGATTTATATTTGAATTTAATTAATAACTGGTTTTCTGTATGTTGAAAATCTCATTCTACTTGTTATTTTTAAACTTTCAGTAGTGGAACTAACATTGTTAATTGTTATTGAATGTTTAATTAGTGTTATTTCAACGTTAGATTATTTTTATACAAGTACTCGTACAAATTAAATAGATTTACTAGAGAGATTAAAGGGAAAAGTTGTGGATCAGATTTAAAAAAAATCTTCATGTGATTTGTTGTTTTGTGGAAAATATTATATAATTATCTATTAACGAAAAGAAACCAGCATGAAGTATATTTATTTTGCGTTACCTGTATTTTATGGCACAATGTATTTAACGTTTTTATCATTTAAGTAAAATAAAACCTGCAACATATACTATCCATACAGGTAATTATTTTTAAATAAAGGAGTGTTAAAAATTTGTTTGTACTCCAATAAAAACAAATTAATTTTATATCAGAGTATTTTATATAATCTAAATATTAAAATGTCCTCTCTATAAAATATAAAAACAAACTTTATCTTTACTGCTATCAAAGTAATCTGTTAGTATATTACATATTCAAAGAAACTATTAAAATGACCTTGCTTTTTCTAAATTAAACATTTTTTATGAAATATTAACTGTTGAGCTGGTGCATAACATATAACGTTAATGTCTTAAACTCTCCAAAATGTTTCCTTTATAAATGCTTTCCTTTTTATACATAACACATAGTCGTATTAAACTATCCGAGCACAATCATATACTCTTTATGTACACAGGCATTCATGCTCATAGTCAGATATAAACTTGTTATCAACATTAAAGTAGAAATTAACGAATTTATAAAGTTTTTCACGAATGAATTCATTTCTAAATACTCTCAAAGATACTGCATTAGTTATAGAAAAGCTTATTTTAAGTTTGCAAAGACATACAAAACTTTGATTTGTTTCATTAATATACAGTACAAGTAAACGTCACATAACACAAATTTATTACAATATAAGCACAAAATGAACAAATATATTACAATACACGTACAAAACGCACAAATGGTGGCGCAGTGTTGTAACCCAGCTACACGGGGACAAAGTGTTTGGGAGATTGTAGGCGATAGGTTGGGTGCTCGGTCCTCATAATACCGACATGGCGTCCCCTTGATGATTGCTATCGGCGTGGACACTACTAGAGAAGTCTGGGGTGTCCATGTTGGGTGGTAATCATTATGCGGATGTTGTGTGGGGGAGATAATTGAGTATCAGGCTTGTCAATTAGCTGAAAATCAGACCAGCACTACGTGGTTCGGATTCCACGTAAAGCTGTAGGTCCCTTAGTTGCCCTGGCTACTAATAAATTGCCCTTTCTGAGGAACGGTTGAACTCAGTTAGTAACCAGACTACACTCATCCACACTCATTCTACACTCATATAACCATTCATATTCGCCTTAAAATACCAACAACATTTTGTCGGCGTCTCATATATAAGAATGTATGAAAGAAAAAAAAATAATATGGTGATTGAATTCGATGAACTACGCTCACCATCCTCAGATCAGAGGTATTCATAAAAGAATCAAATGTTAACCCCTCTGGTGTGAGGAAGGTGAGCGTGGTTCATCGAAATCGATCACCATAATATTTGTGGATTTTGTACTTGTATTGTAATACATTTGTGTTGTGTGACGTTTACTTGTACTGTATATGTACCAACACGTATTATGCTAGTTAAAAAAACTATTCAATTAATACGAATCATTTATATTTGACAGTCAGAATGATCATTTAAAAAGTTAAAATTTTTCCTGTTAACGCTGATAGTAAAAATAAGAAAGAGAGACGCAAAGTAAGTAATAAATAAAAATGATGAATATAACTAAGAATATTTTGGGGGGAACAGTTCTCATAAATATTTTCAGATGCTGCCCTGAATTATAAACGTTCTATGTAATTAATATATATAATTTGTGTGAATAAGCAACATGTTTTGGTAAAACATAAGTTTAGTACTTTTTTATTTTTAAAACAGGGATGCTTTAAATTTAACGAATTTTAGAAGTTAAATAAGTCTCGAGATAATGTGAAAATAATTTAGTTCTAAAGTCATGGTTTCTTTTACAAATTAAATTTGTTCATCTGATGATACATGCTTAAAAAACTTGACCTAAACAGCTTATGTAAACACGTTTGGAAGGCATTATAGTGTTTGGCATATGTTTCTGTCGTACGTTCTCAGCTATCCTAAGTATATTATTGACTTTTAAGATAGGTGCACTGTACTTTTATATTAAACGAATTTGAAATAAGTTCAACTTTGAAGTGAGGCTGATAATATTTTTTAGCTAACTGATTTATTGTTTATTATTTCAATAGATACACTATAAAACGTGTATACAAATTTGTATGAAATACATTTTAAAGTTATTTTACGACTAATTAATTTTTAAAGAACCATACAAATTTTAAGATCGATTTAAGTACGTTGATGATTACTTTTTAATTGATTTTAATGTTTAACATTAAAATACATATCAAATAATTGCTTCGGTCTCCTCAGTACATATCATATCAACCATACAAAAAGTATTGCTCAAAGATTCTATAACGTATACTAGTAAAAAGGAATATAAGAATAGACTTGTAGTTTTGTACTAGGGATTTGTCGACACTTACATATTTGTAATATTATTCATGAAATTTGATATTGATATAATTATTTAAAGCTATAGTAGTAGTTTAAAAAAAATCAATAGTTGGATATGTAATAGATTAAAGAAAACATTGATTAAATGAACTGAAACATTATTAAAATAATTTAGAAGATTAATTTACTGTAGTTGTGTTTATGGGAAGAATTATTAATAATTATGAATTTCTGAGATATTTGTACATTTTCAGAATATTATTCATACATACTATAAATGGTTTTCAGGGTGGGTAGATTGCTGTTAGTGGGGTATTTTTATACGTGTTCAATTTAGGAAGTAACCTCAGTGACAAGTCGTGAGTTTGTGATAGCAATGTACAATGAGTGCTGTTGTGGACCCAATAGAAGGGTTTGAGGGTAAAATCAATGTCGAACGCTATTATGGTACCTGAGTACACCTGTACCGGACATTAGAGGGGTAACTGGCTTTAGTAAATGCGCCAATCATGGCGAAAGGACAAGAATTTAAGGAGACGCTTAAAAATTAATCATGCTTGATTTACTTTAGTGTATATGCAAAATGAAATACTCTGTGAATCAACTTTCAATATCAAATCTCACGAATTATTACAGATATGACAAATTGTCTATCCCTATTTTTAATCTTAACGTATTCATAGCTTAATATTATGAAATCGACGCACATACGAACAATTTCTTCAACACTAAGGTTTATTAGTGTTTTTAAGATCTATTGTCAATTTAGAACAAAGTAGATAAAAATCTCTTTTTAGATACACATATTTTATTTCGTATTTTGTATATTAAATGATAAGTATTTTTAATACAAATGGCGTTAGTTTAAAATGCTTTTATTTCGTATATCGTGAAAATTATTTTCCTGTTGGTAAATAATTTAAAATGTTAATACAATTTAAACCTTTTTCTGGTGTCTGGGATTTTTAATCCATTACAAAGTGATAAAAAATTTAAACAACTGGCTTTGTATAGTCAATTTTATTTTATGTACATTTTCTAGAATAAAATTGCACTATTTTTCTTCAATGGAACTGATGTTATAAATTAAAAACAAAGAAACTTTAATCACGTGTCAATAGTATTCATTGATTTATTTTTTGTAAAACTGTTTAAGATATTTTCTTGTTATGAATTAAAAAAAAATTTTAAACATAAAATTAGACAGTATAAATACATATTTGCATGAAAATGGCCTAGTGGTCAAAAATCAAATAGTTAATTTTCATGTGTATGAAAACCTAAAAGTGTCTATGTTCATATAATCGTATTTTATTCCTATACAAGGAGTCTCTAAACTACGTTCCCACCCTTAAGGATATGGTTTCTTGGATCAAATTAAGGAAAAAGTGTTTAAGACAATTTATGTTAAAAACCTTAATTTTTTTTAATTCAAAAACTCTTCTTTAATGAACCAGCCACTAATTTTGTTTTTTTTTTTTTTTTGCTTTTTCATTAAAAAAGGAATATTTTAATTATATGAACGAAAAACTTTAACATTTTCAGTAATTAATATTGTCATAACCTAAACAAATACGAAAAATAATTTGATACAATAGTCAAATTATTTTTCGTATTTTTTTAGGTTATGACAATATTAATTAGTGAAAACATTAAAGTTTTTCGTATAATTTTTTAAAATAATAATTTTAAAAATTGTGGCCTCCTATAAAATTCCTAGCATTTAGTATGATACCTCCTAAACTGAGTGTTTTAAAAGTTTATTATATGCATAGTGTTTTATTTATAATTTTATTGAAAATCTCAAAACATTTCTAAGTGCCTGAAGCGCCTAAATCGTGGGTCGCGATCGGTGCAATAAGTTGGCTGATTATTTTAAAAATGTATAATGCAATCAATTTGAATGCATGGTTTTGATGCTTAATCTTGAATAAATGCACTATTCAGCATTTTTACTTTTGTTGCTCCAATGTCGATCCGCTAGTCATGAACTTCAGGTGATCTCACGCAGGCGGTAAACACTTTTATCTCACTTATTTTTCAACCGATTTTCAAAAATGAGATGTTTTTAGATTTTAAATAAAATTTAAAACAAAGCTTTATGTGTGTAACAGTTTAAAAATACCACTTTCGGAGATTAATTAACGAAAAATAAAATATGGCGGCCAGCTGGTTAACGATAGGTTTTTGGACCTATGTTTACTGATATTTTTTTCTTATTTTGTTCATAGAAACTATATCCTTAAGTTTTGGAGTTAGTTTAACTACATCCTATGTATAATTTTTTTCTGTAACCTTAAACAACATTTTAAAGAATTGGAAGTCAGCAACCAGAACGAATCCTAGTTTGAGAAGTGTATAAAAATAGATAATAATATCTATTTGCTGAGTAATACTTTTCTGGTAGCTATAAGAAATGTTCCATTAACAACGTCAGACACGTATGTGATGGTCATGTATCATCATATATCATGATGTTTATGGATTGACTGGTTGCAAAACAAGCGTGTGCAGAAAGTCCATTATGATTCATTTCAATTTGAGGAGTGGGGAAGAATTTCACCAGAATTTTGGAGGTGAGTTTATGATAAGAGGTAAGAAAAGGTTAAGTGTTTGAGGAAGCTATGATGATTCATTTCAATTTGAGGGTGTGGCAATTTCATGAGAAGTTGGAGATGGGTTAATGATAGAATTTGATTCAAAATGTCTTCATATATAGTTCAATGATAGTTGGGATTGAGGTTTATAGTGATAGAGTACGATAGGGATGTACATAGTGGTACAGTCCAGTACTAAGGGGAATTTCGTCTAACGTTTATCTTGATACATTTGTGTACGAAACACTAATGGGAACTGTATCATTGGATTTTACTGTGAAAGATCGCGACACAAATGCGTATTGGAGGATGGAATTCCATCAGAAGATTATTGTTATTTAGTTATGTAAGTAGGGTGGGTGGACATTCCTTCAGAAATGTAACGTAATATAATGGGGTACGAAGGATGGAAGGAATTTGCATTAAAATGTGAAATCAGAGTTAGATTAAAGATTTTAAATAATAGTACTCCCGATATTTTAGTATTAGATTATTTTATTAAATCTTAATTGTAAGATGACTAAGATAACTAACCTTAGTTTTCTCATTTAGACCTTTTTCATATCTCGCCATCTTTTATCTTATCTGTGTATTGTCTATCCCTCAGTTAAGTGTGACTTTACTAATTAGTTGTTTTACTCTACAATGAGATAAATGTGTGAATAATGTTTTATAAATGTGATATTATTTTAAGATGATATATTGTACAGTAAAATTGAGCTTAAATTCTAGTATTGAATATTTTTTATGTGTATTGAAAATACATGTATTAGAAGAATAAAACAATACTTCACCCAAAAATAATTTAATTTTTTACTCAACCCCTTTACTAAATTGCTAATTAAGTATAGTTTATATTATTCTTTTAGCTTTATTACACTCTAATGTTTATTGACAAAGAAGATTGTACAACGTGAGCAGTACTTACACTAGTAGTTGATAACAATTTGTTTCATATTCGCCCACCATCATGCAAGCCTTTTTTTTCAGATGTATTCATGATTTTTTATTACTTATATTACTTTAGTAATATCAAATAATTAAGACGGATACATTAGAATTATCAAGATGTAAATCATCATTAACTAAGTTCCCTTTATAAAACATATTTTTATATTACTCTAAACTACGACATTTTCTAATTGTTTACTTATCTTAAAGTACAGAAAAAAAATCCAAGTTTTTATAATACATAATAAGTGATAATGAATAATATAATAAATGAATATAACAGCAATAGAAACTAACAATAATCAATACATTACACAACACAAAAAGAGCACAGTAAAATAGTATTTAATAGAATACGTAGTATTCATAGTTGGTATAAAAATATCATCAACAAATCCAAGTAAGTTAACATTGTCGTGACACGATGTTTTCAACATCATATATTAACATAATGTGTTGTAAAATGAATTATTCTACAAGCAGATTTTGATTGTACTTAAAAATTAATACAATTTATGAATATTTTACATTTTTCTTTTACATAAAATATAATGTTTCAAATGGTACTCATTTATTAATAATAATTTACATTGTAGTAAGATTATATTGTTTTTTATTTCTTGGTTTCAGTGACTTACATGTAATTTGCTAGCCATTACAGATTTTATCCATAAAATGTCGATTTGTTTGGATTATAATCTATAATGAAAAACCCGCTCCACACAAGTGTGAAAAAAAACTAGAAAAGGGAACATGTTGAAAGTTTGAAGCTCTATGAAGATTGTTCTACTCTATACATTTGTTTACGGATACATGGTCATCTAACGTGACAAATTTTGCCTTTTGGTGCATAACGCATAAAGAAACCATGTGATATATTTAATAAACATTTTAAGAATAGATAAACAAGAGGTTCTTAACAACATAGTCTAGTTAAAAAAAAAAAAAATAAATAAATAAATGTTACTAAGTAATTTTCTATAAATTACATTTGTAAAACTTTTGAAAAATTGTACAGTTATTTTTGGCTGAAAGGGTAGATTAATAATATATAAACTTCATTGCTAGAGTTTATTATAAATGAAGGAGCTACGTCCTTCTGTAGAATTTGCGAGGTGGGACGGGTGGGGGCAGTGAGGGGGGAGGGGGATGGGAACGCATTGTTTATTTGTTAGTGAAGCATGCTCTTTGCTACTCCTAGTGACAGTTGTGATAAAATATATAGCTAAATTCCTTGGAGTGATCAACCATTAAGGTGAACGTTTAGAAACATTTTGTGTTAATTCATGTTGTCACCGGTAAAGAATGAAAAAAAGTAAGAAGTTTATGTATTTATGCGCTGTCTAGACGCATCGTCAATCTTGACTTTTTCATCTCCAGTTGGTAGAATCAGGTCTATATCTTAAGAGAATACACTTAAAAAACGAAAATTCTAAATTAAAAAAATATTTTTCGATTTATTACCGTCATTTTTTGGTGATTTTTTCAAAATTCTTTTCGTGGTAGTTATTCGTGTAATTTGAAAACTATTTTGGTTTACAACAATTATTTCTCAAGATATTAAAAAAACTACGTTTTAGTCAAATCACCTAATGTGCCCATATGCTTAATGTTAATAGGAGCTATGACTGGCCACCAAAAACAAGTTCATACGTATTCACGCCGGAGAGACGGCCGGCAGGCCGTCACGGAGGCCAGGCACCCGAATTTAATGTAAATTATGAATTTTTGTTGAGTATTGACTGGCCACCAAAAACAAATTCGAACGTATTCCTGCCGGAGTGACGGCTTCACGGAGGCCAGGTAACCGAATTAAATGCAAGTTATGAATTTTTATTGAGTTTATAGAAGATTAGGATAAGTTAGTCTACGTATGGTTAGGTAAGTAAAAAGTACATTTTTCGGGCTGAAACATTAATTTTATTGAAACCCCAATTATATATTCTTATTCAGCATAAAAAACAGGTAAAATGAATAAAACTTTTTGTACAATCCCTATTTTCAAAAAAGTTATTTTTTTCACTATAAAATAAAAAACTAGTTTTCCAGTTTTTGGTAAAAAACGATTTTCCGTGGCTAAAAACAACCTTCTCAAGAATTATAAACTCATAATTTACCATTTTTTAAAACAAGAAATTGCATTTTCATAGGCTTCTAGAAAGTGCATAATTACATTAAAGTTTTTGTTTATTTAAATTAAATTAAAATGTATTTATTTCTTTATTATTAAGACGCTGATCGTCAGGATATGAGCGAATATGAGGGGTAATGAGTGTGATGAGAGTAGATGAACGAGTTTAGTCATTGCTACTATCTAGGGTAGACTCTTCCTCAGAAAGAGCTATTTATTAAAAGACCAATAGCAATGGCAACTAAGGGGCCTACAGATTTACATGGTTGCCTTATGATTATCAAGGGCAATAGCGGCTGAAGTGGTCATTTTGCAGTAATTGCTGACCAGATCAATTTGATATATCGAGATACAACTCCGCCCCATCCAGGATAAAAGAAGACACTTCTGTCTCAATAATTGCAACTAAGTCTTTAACTTGAACTATGAAACTATCAAACTATCAAAAAATCAAACATAAAACTTTTAGAACTTGTTAAAAACACAAACCTTCACGGCCTGAGGTTTTAAGACTGCCCCTCTATCTCTGCAAATATAACCCCATACAAATGGTACGGGCTTGGCTCAAAGATTACGTGAAAGAGCGGAATGTAACGTATAAGTTATCTGATGTTGAAAAACTGTTTAGAGAAACTATAAATAACTTTACGTCCGAGATGTGGGTGAAGTACGTCTCACACACTAAAGCCTTAGTGAAAATAGCTTGGGAAGCAGATGGGATGCATCAAAAGGACGTGGAACAATTTATAATTAGTCTGGGGGTATATGACAATGACGAAATGTATAGTGACTGTGACAGTGGCAGTGAAGATGGAGATGTTGATGATCTCCAAGAGTACCAGTTTCTTCTAGAAGTGTCTGAGGACCTAGGTGTCTCACCGTTAGATTAGAAATAGGATAAAATATACAGGCCAATAATAATTTATTATTACCTACCAGATACGCTTCATATGTAACATATAAAAATAAACTAGTGGCTCCTAAAGCTTGAACATAACGAGGCATACAAATGTCTGATATGAATCATTTTTACATGTTTATTACATGCAAAATAAGGCAAATTATCTTAAAATAAAAAATACTAGCAATCATCTAGCATTACAAAATTATAACACATATTTGGGCTTTCCAGGAAGCGCACCCGAGAGTAGAAACAGGATAAGGAGGCGCGCCCGAGAGAGACAAGGCGGCGGATGCCGATACCGTTTCAAGTTACATGCTTAAAATCTTAAATGCATACTCAGCGCGCGGGGACTATAAGTATGGCTAGTTTTTCTAAACAGCGACCAGTGGCCTTGGCTGGAAGAAAATCAAGCGTGGCTGTTCATTGGATGGGTGAGCGTCTGATCGAACCCGTCCTTGCACGCAGCCCGCCTGCCCAGTCATAGTGTTGGTGCGGAAGTCAACCTTAAACCATTGGTTTTCAGGTTAAGTGTTAGAGAGGGAATCTTAGCCAGAACTTTACCTGGTTTTTATATTTAAGACATCATTTAACTTTAACATTATCAACCAGGAACTTTGGAAATGTATTTACAATTTTATTTATTTATTTATTAATTTGATTAATTGTAAAAATCTCACAACTTTATACTATCTATGATCTAACTTGACTCATCAATCTTTCGGCCTTTTTCTAAAATGTTGACTTAAATCTGCTTGCAGTTATGTAAAATTAGACTAATAGAGAGATTTACTACTTTATTGTATTGCTAATGAAAATCTTATTTACACTTAAGGTATATTTATATCATTTTAAACACAGGTTAAAGAGTAGAATGCTGGTTGGAAAAATCCTCAGATTGCTGATAAAACTAACTTTTCGATCAGCGTATTTCGTTCACTTTATGTGACTGCACGCTTTGTGGACCAACTGAGTGAATGTGTCCCAATTCAGTGGAGACAATACGCATTTCGAACAAACGAGTGTCAATCCCAACTTGATCTCAGCTTAAACTAACTGCATACTATAAAAACAAGATATAAAAAAGGCTTATAAATCGATCGAATACCTCTATTTCAATACAAATTGTTCTACAGAATTAAGAGTCTGCTAAGGTAGTGCCCATATTAGACTTATTTTCCATGAGAGCAAAGTTAAAAGTGATTCATAACTTTTAAGAACTTTCAATGTTTACGGCCGCTCAAACAATGTTAAAATTAGAACCACCTGACAAACCTACAGTGCTGTTACACATTTAACATTTATTAAATGGGTTATAAATCCAATACGAATCCTACCTCTGCAGACTGATTAGGTATTTTGTTTATTAAGTTTAAATAATGAAAAAAACTCAAACAAACATATTTGTACTATGCATTTGTTAAATATATATATATATATATATATATATATATATATATATATATATAACATAACTACTGTAGCAAAGCAAGGAGTACAGCTGCTCAACATCAATCGTTTGACATTAATAATTTATATTATGTTAAAAATAACGAAAATGTTTGACGTTACTCTCTCAGCCTTTAGTCAATAGTAAATTAAATAACATATCATCATTATCTATTTCATCCTTTTCCAGGACACGTTGTGCTAATTTATTTTACACATAAAGTAAAACAGCTGCTTCATATGAAAGGAAGTAAAGTTTTATACAAGGGACCCTATCTCTCAAAACAAATAACGTTTTGATACGAGAGACGAAAAGGATCTTTTAAGACAGGGTGTATAAAAGCTGAAAACACCTTTACCCTGGAAATGACACTTTCTCAACATATTCTTAGCTTACATATTTCAAAAACCTTGTGAGATTATAGTTTTATGATTATCTACATTATTGAAATATATTAATTGAACTTTAAATGAAAATTTTAGGTATTAAATAGAGGATATACCTTTTGCAGTTAAGTTTTCTGGAAACTCATTTAGCAACTCATAGGCAAGAAGTTTTTCTTCAGTTCTTAACATTATATCAAATATGTGCACAATTCTCATGATTTAAAGTATATTTAACTTAAATTAGTTACATATAAGGAACTGATAGTTACAGACTTGAAGGAACGCGGATGCTTGCCTATCCCTGGTTTGCAGCCGTTCTGTCGTATTGTAACGGGCACACTGGGCTATTTAGTCGCATGATAATGATGCCGTTATTAAATAATTTCTATATAAGGTCTTCTTTTCCAGATAGTATAACTTTTTTTAACAAATCACTGAATATTATTTAATTAATTTATAAAATTAACCTTGTAATTTGTACAACTTTACTACTTATTTTTCCCATAGACATAAATATATTATTTTATCGTGTTGTAAAAAACTCCATAATCTACTATGTTAAGGAACACGTCATGTTAGCATAACAATTTAATATTATAATATTACTTAAAAATAACTTTCTGTGAAGGAACGTTACGTGAACATTTCAGTTCCACATAAACATACAACAAGGGTTTACAGTTGAAATACACATAAAGTGCTTTATTTTATTACATAATCAAACGTTTTGTACTTTTATAAATATAAAAAACTGTAAAATATTAGTTTGTGTTTAATTTTAAATGTGTATTACATAAATTTGTTAGGTCACATTTGTTAGTTGTCGTAATAAACATAATTACGCAACTACTACAATTATGTACCACTGTAGGGGTGGGCGAGTGGGTCAGTACCACTGTACGTGTAGGGGTGCGTGGGTGGGTCAGTACCACTGTACGTGTAGGGTTGGGCGGGTGGGTCAGTCCAACTGTACGTGTAGAGGTGGGCGGGTGGGTCAGTACCACTGTACGTGTAGGGGCGGGTGGGTGGGTCAGTACCCACTGTACGTGTATTTTGTACATTTTATCTATAAAACTAATTAGGAATAGATAGGATTGCCTTCACTATCTTTTATACTAGATGTGACAGATGGCTGGCTATACGCTGGACGAATCCGCGTTCATTCAAGTCTGTAACTATCAGTAGATTCATGATCATTCAACCAAATCTTAAATATTTGTTCCTTAAACTTGCTGGGTTATAATATGAACTGTCATAGGGAAATTAACATCGGATACAATGTTAAAAACAAGCAATTAATACATTTTTCCATAAAAATATTGCAGAAAACTATCTAAGGCCGGTAGTAAATCTCAATTTCTGTATCTAGACTAATTATAAAAAATACAAAGGTAGTTCTATAATTTTTAAACAACATGTATATGTTATTTAAAAGAAATTTAACTATTCCTATATTATTAATATTAATCTAGAAGTAGTCTTTTCTTGTTTTTTCTTATAAAAAAAAAAATAAACTACACATTCAGAAATATAATGAAATTTAATTTAATTTGAAGATAATTGTCCAAACCATGAATTTTTGTGAAAATACGTTTTATATCATTCACGCAAAACGATCATGGTTCCAGTCTGAAGTCAATTTGTAAGATCCTAAAATAACAAATATACATAAAACGTGTATAGAACCATCAGGAACTCCATTACGCAAACCACGTAAAAATGTGACGTAATTTGAATAAGAACCAATTCTTATAATTTTCTTAAAAACTTAATGGATAAAATTACATTCAATAACAAATAAAATATATTTGTTCGACTATAAAACTCTATGCTGTTAAATTTATAGGCTAACCAAACGTATTCAAAACCGATTGAAGTCACCTCATGAAGGTTGTTTGAAACTCTAAAAAGGGAGGTAAAGATAAATTCTGTAATGAGTTATTGCTGATTATAATAATTAGATAATTAATACATATCCATTATTAGTTAGTTACTGTTAGTTAAAATCAAATGTTGTTTTAACCGGTATAATTTTTGAAAGAAATGATTGTTTTATTTTGATGTAGATATATATAATTTTTTCATTTTAATTAAAATTTCGGTTAAAATAAAAATTATGAATCACTCACAAAGTGTAATATGTTTTTTACTCGGTGGGACAGTCTAACTTTGGTAAACGGATAGTACGGCTATTAACAGACAAATGCTGCGAACACAGCTATACACACCTATATTATTATTATTACACATAATTTATTATTTCTATACATAATTACTTAGATTATACATACATTATTACAGTTTTGACACCCTACATATATATGTATGTTTTATATATTACAAAAATAGATAGTAATATTAGGGATAGTAAATGTTATGGAACTCGTTAAACTATTTGCAGCACTAAACAATACAATAAAAAAATAACATTACTATTATTTTAAATTATCATTAAATCCATCACCAAGTGACATTCCATTTTTTTAATACTTCAGAAAAAATATTTACATTTACTGTTACTTTTAATAATTCATTATAATTTTGGATATTAATTTTACTTTGGTTTTCATAAAAGCTTATAAATACAAATAAAAATATGTTCTAAACTAAATGTCTCAAAAAAAAAAAAAAAAGAAAGAAAAACAGTACTACATAGTTATTAAAAAACATGTAAAAATTATTTTGTACTAATACTTGAATTGTTAATAAAGAACAAGTGATCCTGAAATAAAGTTAAAAAAAATAGTGATTAACATATCTAATATTAAATAATTTTAAAAACTGTTGATGTTATTATTAATATACTAATCAGAACTGGGTATACACATATATTCTGAGAATTACGCTGCTATTCGTTGTATGTGAAATGCATATCACATGAAGTTTGTGAAACTTGTCTCCCAAGGGATCCCACTGGGATCAGTTTTCAGTCCAATGTTGTTTCCCTTCACATTTAACACGCTAGAACGGGTGTCACATGACTAGTGATGAAGATGACCTACAAAGTTTCATATTGATATTTTTATTACTGAAGCTGTTCTTACATTTTATTTATGTACCTTCTTAAACTGTCTTGGTACTACTTCTTGGCTATACAGCTTGTTACTGATCACTATAATTTAATGGTTTGTATATTGTGGATCTTTCAGAAGTTCTTTTTATATGTAATGTCCACTGGTAATGAATTTCAAATGTACTGTATTCAAAAATGTGGGATATTAATGTTATTTTTAAAATGACAGTTTACTTATGCATTTTTATTTGTATGGCATTTACAGTTATTTTTATATATACAATATTTTTTTATAAATTAACATCAGTCGTAATAAAGTTTGTTGCAACATAATGATTGAAACCTACACGTCATGACAAATAAAATAAAGTAGAATACTGTAACCTACTAATAATGACTTCATGAAACTTGTAGAACTATAGGTCTACATTTGTCCAAAAATAGTTCAATAAAAATATCACAAAAATATGTTATAACGTTTTAAATGAATGTACTAAATTAATAAAATTTAAAATCGCATATATCAAATATAAACACTGATGTTCTTGGATATAACTTAAATATTTTGTATTTTTAAGGCGTTACGAGTCCTTACAATTTAACGAGAATGCCTGATTGACTGAAAAAGAAAAGTGTTATGTTAAGGGAGCATGTAATCAAAAACTGATGTGCTATTATAGGACTCTCTAACATTAAACCTAAACAGCAATTAATCTCCTACCTTATTTTCTATTTAGACGAAGCAAAAAAAAAAAAACAAAAAAAAAAAACAAAAAAACTATCACTCTGAACAAAACAACAAAACTAGTACCAGCGCTTGTGCGTTTGAATTAAAACGTGACACCTACAACATCAAAATCAACTCTAGTCAGGTTCTTCAAAAATATCTTAAACTGTTGTAAACTACACGAAGAACCCCTGTCACTATCTAACCAACAAGAGGACGTCTCTCGAACCTTGACAATTTAAGGGTCTGCAGATGCTAACGGCCACTTTGTTTTTAATCCCATAAGAACAATGTTATTTTCGAATCCATATTTCTTCGAAATTTATTGACCAAAAGTTGTGTTTGAGGTGTAATTTTAAACGTTACCATATTGTGCGTAGGGTTTGCTTTTTATATATCAAAAACATATACGGCTAGTTTTGAAAAAGAGGTGAAAATAAAAGCGTAAAACTAAATATGTATTATATTTTTTCTATAAAAATAATTAGAAATCCGCAAAGCAATTCAAACGCACAGTTTTATTCTAGATCAAATGCAATTTGTTTGGAAAAATCCGTTAAAAAATAATTGTTTAGTTTGGATACACTTGATCGTATGTCCGGCTCGAGAATAACATTGTTCTTAAAACCAACATGGCCAACAACTTCCGACAGACTCTGCAGACTCTTTTAAGGAAATAATTGAACTGTGCCCTGTGGGATTGTGATAGAAGATCTAAGTAATTCAGTTACTGCTGGTGTGGTGGTTCATTTGATAAGTCTTTAGACTGTGGAGGGCAAGTTCTAAGGTTCAAATCCCCAACTGATGCACAGGCCTGCAGGCCAATGTGAACTAATAAATGAATTAAAGAAAGCCTTCATAATGCATAATATTCCAGTTTAACCTCAAAATAAAACAATAATTAATTTTATTCTTATTTTTGTTTTGTTAAAAATAAAGTATGTCTTTAAAAATTATCTGCAAGAATGTAAAATAAAATTAAAATACATTATTTACTGCACTGTATAAATGTTATTTTAAGAAAAACATATATAACAGAAGTGGATATTTGATGGAAGTTCCTAAACTAACTGTGTAGTATTAAAAACTTTTAAAGGTTTCGAAGGGATAAATTGTGAAGCTCAGAGAAGGGAATTAGCTCAGAGCAGGTGTCTGATATGAAAGAGCAAATATTGAAAGACCCTTCATTGTCTCTCGAGTCCGCCCACTGGGTTTACGTCTTTGTGTTCTTTGAGACTTTGTGATATTTGTCAAACTGTCTTATATTTCTTCATTTTTATTCTTACTTTGGCACTATTACACAGTTTATTTTATGGACTAAAGATATGTTTCATTTGAAATATAGTAGCCCATTCATTTTACAGTTATGTAAAATTTGTCAACGCTAGTAAGTTAAAAATTTCATGCAAAATAATTGAAACATTCTTAATAGTGATTTTTACTTTCATTTCCTTCACTGGCTTTACTTAAACTTCGCAGGCTCATAGTTTTACTAGTAAAATACTACTAAATACTAGTAAAATACTAGTAAATATTTTTGAAATTTTAATAGTAACATTTCAGAAATCTAGCTCCATTAAGACTTAGAAATTAAAATTATCTTTAGAATAAAAGAATTTCAACAACATCGGTCAATTAATAAGTTCAGAAAGTGAGTGAACTATATGACCCGATTGTTTTAATATACGATATGCATATTAAGTAAAACGACAAAATAATTAGCATATTTGCAAAGACAGAGCATTATCGTAAGCCTTGTTGTGGAGAGAGATCGATAGATCGCAGCACGTTAATGTGTGATTTACAGTTGGAAATTGGGAACTGTTAATGGACTGGCTGATTGCTTTGTAAAATCAACGCTAATGGGTTATATATTGGCACTCGAAGGCATTTCTCATTGCTACTGTTGGGTTTGAAATAATAGTTTAAATCATAAGGGCATTGCTATTCTGAACAAGTACTTAAAGAAATTTTTTATAAATGTTAATCTTAAGGTGAAAAAAGTTCGAATTTCCTTTCAATTAATGTTATATTGTAAGACCAAGCTATTTTAATGTATATACAAAAGAGGCTCATCTCAACAACATGGATCCGCACGTGATTACATTGTATTTCACAGAGTGTGAGCTTGAAAAAAAATGTTCGCTTTTGATCAAAATGGCTTTTAATCAAAACAATGTCACTAAACATACTGAATATTTCACGAAAATTAAGTACCTTATTTCAGATTAATAATGTATTTTCTATTCTGGTTCATAAAGCAAATATAAAGTACTACTCTCATATCCTATGTATTTGATTAATGACAATTCATTAATGTACACTTAAAAAATAGAACTAGATATTATTAGTACTTAGATATAATCTAGATTATATAGAATTACGAACGATGGTAACTGTAACATTTTTGGCTTATAGCAGAAGGGTCTCAGCTTTAAATTACCAAGTATTAAACAGTCTTTTCAAGATACCCAATCAAAGACGACTTGGTGATCCTATTGTTTCGGGAAATTCAGACAAGGCCTTGCTGCTCTTATGTAAGTTAAACAAAAATAACACTATATAAAAAAAAATAAATAAACTGGTAAGTGTAAGATACAGTTTATACAATTATCAAATTATTAATTATCAATTATCCAACATTGTGAATGCTCAATGTTTGATATGTATATCATTAAGTGGACGTAATCTTTGAGAATATACAGGCAATACTCAGGGACTAAAACCATACAGACAATAATTCAGTGTACTGTTATAACGCCTGCACCAATAATAAATAAATATTTGCAGTGTTGTGTAGATAAATCTCCATTCATATCCACAGAACAAAGTAGAATTAGTACCAAGAAAATGGAGTATCAAGGCAAAGTTGTATTTTAGGTTGGCCGATTATTGACGTTAACAGTTTTTTTAATACCTTCACTTATCCGAACGAATCATTTAGCTGTAATAATACTTCAAATTACTAAAATAATACAATATAAGAAAAATAAAAAGAAGATGTGCAACATAACTTATTTTATATTTCATCAAAGAGTGGAGATTCGCCCTCTTCTTGTAATGGAATATTCATAAAACAACTTCAAAGAGGAAGTGTAGATGAGGGAGCACTCAGGACATAAAATATGTCCCTAAGACAGTCAGAGATTAATTCTGGAATGGTGGTTTAAGGAATGGTGGTTTTTGGTTTGAACATCATGTTAACATGACGTTTGAATCAGGTACATACAATTACTGTAATTTATTACATTAACACTCAATTGCCTAGATAAGGGTAAATATGAGTCGCAAATTAGTGTATGTAAAATAGTGTAGTATGTTTAGAAAGTAAGGTTTACTGATTTACAGGAAGACAGTTTATTAATAGTCGAATAGCCAGACAACAAGGAGACCTCATCATGGAGTCCAATCCACGTAGTATGTGTCTCAGTTAACTCTGATAGTCAATTCTCTCCCCAGAGGAACACTGCAAACCAGGTTACTACCCAACACGGATACCTTAGACATATCGAGTATTTCATGACGATGGCAACTAGGGAACCTCATCATGGAGTCCAAACCACGTAGTAAGTGTCCAAGCTAACTCTAATAGTCAATTCTGTCCCCAGAGAAACACTAGAAACCAGGTTACTACCCAACACGGATACTTTAGGTGTCTCGAGTAGTTCTTGACGATGGAAACTAGGGAACATCATCATGCAGTCCAAACCACGTAGTAAGAGTCTCAGCTAACTCTGATAGTCAATTTTCTCCCCAGAGGAACACTGGAAACCAGGTTACTACCCAACATGGTTACTTAGATATCACGAGTAGTTCATGACGATGGCAACTAGGGAACCTCATCCTGGAGCCCAAACCACATCAAATCAGTTTACACAGCCAAATTTCACAAAACATTTGCACTAGGTAAGTCGACTAGAACTAACAATGGTTATTATACTACCAATACTACTATACTAAACAAATATACAACTATACAAAGTATCGTAAAAATAAATTATATCACCAATAGTCTACAGGCATCAATGAATTCCCGGACGCTGTAACAGGACAGATTTATGAGGTAATTTTTTTGATGTTTTCTAATTTTGATAACGTTTGATTCTAATTTAAGAGACATGAGGAGACAGTTATATAGTATTATGCCATTGTAAAACAGATTTCTTTTAAAAAAGAGGTTAAATGTTTTGGAATTGTAAGTTTATTCTGGTTAGGTAAAGAATATGACATTGTGACTGAAGTAGTGATATTAGACATATTCTGCTTGACAAAAGTTTCCATTGTGTAAATAGATGGCAACGTTAAGATCTTTGATTCCTGAAAGTAATCCTTACAAGACTGAAAATTACGCAAAGAAAAAAATAGTTACAACGGCCCATCTTTTTAGTTTGAATAAAAAAAACTGTTCTTTCAGAACCCCAAATAGGTATAGCATACGCTAGGTGGGGGTAAATAAGACCGAAGTACGTAGCTAGGAGAACGTCATTATTTGATAAGTTTTCAAACTACGCTAAACAAAAATTCTAGAAGTAATTTTTTTAAAATTGTTCAATGTGTCTTTGAAAATTGAGATTCTCGTCCAGGACCAATCCCAAGAAACGGACGCTTTGAGATGGATGAATCTCATTTTCATCTAAAAGTAGGCCAAAATCATTAGTTCGTCTATTAGTCAAGCAGACATTTATTAATTGGGTTTTATTTAAGTTAATACTAAGAAAATTACTATCAAACCATTGGCTTCAAAGAAGGTAGCCTGCTCTAGATTATCATTGTTTGAACTGGAAATGTTGAGAGAGGTGTCGTCAGCGAACAGTGTAAGTTTGGCAGTTAAAGTACAAGGAGGAGAGTGTATTGATAAACAAGACGAACAACACGGGTCCCAGAACAGAGCCTTATGGCACTCCCCCAACGATGGAGATCTCAAAAGAGGAAAAAAGCTGAACGTAACCGGTCTCATCTACTGATCCTATTTTCACATATTGTTCGCTTCCGTATAGATACGAGGAACACTGTAAACCACGTTCCCACTCAACACGGATCGAGTAGTTCATGACGATGGCAACCATTGATTGGATGCTGTTTTAAGCCCAGACTCACGGCAGTTGCCTGATTTTGATCGTTTAAAGACCAAATTAATAAAAAATGTACCTAAATTTTATGTTTAACATAAAAAATAGGCACCTTACTTAAAACGTACATTTAGATATAAGAGGAATGAGGATAAAACATGTAACAGACTACAATGTCCACGACCCTTAGCTCTCTAGTAGCTAGATTACAGAACTACGTCATGGGGACTTCCCCACGAATAGAGAATATTTGGCAGAACAATGAAGGGCCTTTTCAGTGACAGCTACAGTTAGAAATAGTGTCACTGATGTTATGAACAGAAGCAATTTTAATAACAATTTATTAAATGGTGTGTTCTGCAAAGAAAGCATACTAAATTTTAAAAATAATTTTATTTATAAGAATTCTGTAGTCCTTAAAGCCAACAAATGCTATTATAAAACATTAAGTTCATATTTAATAGAGATACTTCATTTTTAGTTGCTGATATAAGAGATAGTAAAATTACTCCAAGGATGTAAATAAAATGTATGTGAACATAATAATGTAGAAAGAACAATCTACTCATAATCTATAAGCCAATAAATTATTATTTGTCTGTGTCATTAGAAACATTTTGGAGAGTAATTAATTGCAGCCAGAACTGTCATTTTCCAAAAGCCATCCTCACCACTTGGGGTCAAAACAGCCCCTTTGTGGGTTTTGTCTAATTAATTAGTTCCTCTCATGGCTCGGCTGAAAACGTTTAAGTTAACACACTCTGTTAAAAGAGAGATCACGAGTAGTTTTTTTAAACCATGACTACTCGTAGTCAGTAATAGAAAGTTTTAGTACGATCTATTAAAATAAATATATTAATATTAACAGTAACAATTGTTTGATAATACTTAAAGATATTGCATAAAAATGTAAACAACTAGAACATGTGTTTTGTACGCATTATAAGAATGTTTCGGGTAGTTTGATAAGTGATTAAGTGTTTGACTATATCAAGTATGTATCTTTTCAATAATAATACAATAGTTAACCCAAAATACGCGTGTAGATATTGATACTTACAGAAATATAGATACTTTGATACTGGTTTTCCATACAGTCTTCCACTGCAGTATGCTAGTAACAGGGGGATGGGTGTTTAAGTTGTAAAGATGAGAGGCTGGACATATTACATACCTGGGAATTGAATACTTTCAACAAACTTATTTTACATATGTATTAAAGGTTAGGCCTAATTGCCTACAATTTGAGAGTGATCCTCAACAATCCTGTTGGATTACGCGTTTCGGCTTTTATGCCATCATCAGATCATTAAACTTGGTACTTCTTTATTTTATTCTTAATGGTATTATCAAAGTAAAAAATAAATTAAATAATAGTTCAAATTTATGGATCTTATGATGGCATAAAAGCCGAAAAGCGTAATCCTAAAGGATTGTCAAGGATTTGTGGAAGATTGCAGGTAATCTACCAATAATAAATACATCCGTCAAAAGTGATTCAGAAAAACAACACCAAAATGAAGTTATTTTATATATTTAAGAACATTCTTCTTTGGAATAATATATACAGAAAAAACTTAAGTACAATGGTAATTAATAGTAACGTTATTACGGAAAGATTATATATTTAGATTTTATTAAAAGAATTGTCAAAATTCAATAACCATTACTTAATGAATTAAAACTTTTCAACTTTTTGTTTTTAGTTAACAAGTTGTTATTAATTAAATAAATGAAAAGCCATCATTATAATGCAATTAAAACTTTTAAGACCAGTGGGGCGTAGCCCTAAGAGTCAGCTGTGAATAAAACCATAGCAGAAACTTTCCCTCAGAAGTAGCCTATATTCAACAACTTCCTAAAGTTTCATGACAATTGGGAATGCCTAAAGGGTAAACAAACAGACACACATACATGCATTTATAATAATATACTTGACAGGCATATACCTTTCCGCATGTCAGATTATAATGACATTATCTCATTGAAAGCTACGGTGAATTTATATTTAGATCTGTCATTACATCTAATTTTAAGCATTGTTTAGCATTGGTTATTATTGATGTCTTGAATACTCACTACTTACAGCTGTTAATGTTTATTACCTTTTATCAGTAAATGTGTTTGGTACATAATGTAGTAGAACAACTGTCTTAACAAACAAGATTGTATCAAAGAAACTTAGAACTTATAAGTTTAGAAACATATATTTTTAAAAATGAATAATTAGAGTAAAACATTAAACTAGATGGACCTAAAAAATGTAATTATACTAAAAATCTACTGAGGCTGAGATGGGGTGGCTGTGGAGGTGAAATATCAATGGCTATGGCAACAGGTCATCCTATGACGTCACAGCATCGATCCTGCACCCCTCCGATTCTATTTTCTCTCGACGTAAATCAGGCTGTTAATTTCTCTACTTGGTACCAAAATAACTTCCAAACGTCATTGGATAAATAAGATAAAGCTTCTTTGTTCTTTATCAAACATTTTAAACATAGTTAATGGATTAACTTATTGAGTTTTCTTACAAATTACAAAAAAGTTAACGTCGCGCAATACTGTATTACAATATAAGTAAAAAAAGGTAACAATTCAATCATACTATTTGAACCTTTATTGCGTTGTATGACGTTTAAGCTGTTGCAAAATATTAGTATATTTAATTTAAGCAATAATGGTATATTGATGAAGATATGTACTGTTTTTTAAATAATCCTTTCAAAAAATGTTAGATTTTTCTTTGTTTTCGTTTCCCAAATCAAGCAAACTTGTATGGTAAGGTTTAAATGTATTGAAGGACTCACCTCTACAGTAAAATTAAAATTTATTTTGTAAGGTCTTTTACTAGCAAAAATATCATCATTAAAGACTGAATAACTTAAACAAGCTCCCTACACTTAAACACAAATCCTTACACTAAATACAGGTCCCCTCACTTAAAAACAGGTCCTTAAACTTGACTGGCTGGATCGTGAAGGTGTAGCAGAGAGTTACGGCTGTTTTAGGCCACTAGGGCTTCTTCAGCATAGGATAGGTAGGTAAAGGGTGTTGGATCGTATCGATCATGACTGCTCGAGGCAAGCAGGCAGCTCGGGTCTCCGGAAGAAAGGCCCCGAGGAAACTCAAGTTCACCCATATTTAAACCAGTCCTTATACCTGAACGCAGGTCCCCACACACCTAAACACAGGTCCTTACACTTTAACACAGGTCCTTACACTTTAACACAGGTCCCCACGCTTAGAGACAGTCCCTCACACTTAAACACATGTCCTTACACTTAAACACAGGTTTTCACACTTAATCATAGTTTGCCACACCTAAACACAGGTCCCCCAACTCCAGTACTCATTAATAAACTGTTAATAATATGTTAGTATAAATTTAAAATTCCTTAAATTTTCTCTAGCAGTATGAAAGGTGTTCATGAGTCATTTGGAACTGAAAATTGCTGCTTAGTCATAAAGGTGTGTCTGTTTTTTTAATTTAATTTTTTATTTTGGAATATGCAGGCTGCTTTTCAATCATTTAATTGGAACTAGATTCTCATCAAAAACAACTGAATTGGCAAAGAAATTCGTAATTTTTAGTTATTTAAATATAATTTATAAATTGCATAACTCTGAGTGACTGAAAATGTAGAACTTTGATTTAATTTTCCGTAGAATGTCAATGATCTATGAGAGCCTACAAGTTGTAAGGCATACAAAAGAAGCTTAAAAAGAATTCCTGGAGGGAATCGTTAAGTACCACAAACCTTCCCAGTGTTATTCCCCTCACGACCCTCTCACTGGTGATCACATAAGCCACTTCCACCTCAATCCATAATTTTAAATGGGATAACATTTATTTGTATGAGATGAATTTGAATAACTATAGATTTCCCTTTTTCTGGAGCATCCTAAATAAATAGTTTCAACACACCCCTTCTAGTAGTTATTTACGTAAAATGGTTATCTTTAACAACGTGATTATATCTATAAAATTTTTTTAATATTCTTTTCAATATATAATTAAAAATGTTATTTAAAAAAGCAAAGATCCTTTAATTATTACATGTTATTTAAATAAAATGAGTCCTCACATAGTTGTTTTATTATTATTATTTTTATATAAAAAATATTTCTCTTTTATTGTAGGAATTCATACCTAAATGACATTTTAAGGTTCGATCTATTATATTTTGAACTAGAAAAGCTTTTTCGATGGACATGCTTTCAGCCCCTCATGTAAAAGTAATCTTAAATTATTGACAAGGGTATATAACTAGAATACGGCATTTGACAAAGTGGAGGAAAGGTGTTGACAAGATTGAAAGGGCTGTCATTCACAGAGTAGTAATGGTCTCAAATGTATAGTCACTGTATTCAAAGATCCTTTTTGTCCTGGATCAAACGACTACCGAGCGTACAGAATGATGGCTTATGCATACTTCATTTGTCCAGATAGCAATTTATTTATTTATTTATTTTGATTGAATAGTCAATCATGGAGATGTAGGTGAACATGGGCTGTGAATGAGTCTAATGAGTGTGGATGATTGAGTGTAGCCATTGTTACCATCTAATGTAACCTGATCAGTAGAAAGGGTCATTTATTCAACAGCCAGGGCAGCTGAAAAAATGATCGCCGACAATCTTCACAGTACATAACCCCCAAGTACACGGGTTTCAGAAACACCCCACTAGGGCCAGAAATTAAAATACAAGAACATCTTCTGGTGATATGTTAAATAAATAATGATACGTCAATTGAATGTGGACAAATGATTCAACAGAAAGTTATTATTTTAAAAGACTTTTGTGAAATATAATTTTTAGCAGAACTATTTATTTAAGATGAGTCACTAGTTACTATGGAATAATTTAGTTTCCCTGGTAGAACGCACTCAGTTGTTAATGTTAATTGACACTTACGCTTGTCATACAAATGACTGTCATACCTGTATCAAATTAATACTTAAATTTAAGGTTTTTTTATAATATATCCCCGCATTTTCAATGTATTTTCTATAGCCACAATGTGTTACTATAATTACATATGTGTTTTATAAAGCTAATTTAAGTTACGTTAAAAGCTAGGTTTAACCTCATAACCTAACCTAACCTAATCACAAATAATTTACTGCCAGTATTAATACCGATTTGAGTCACGTTCTGTAATAGCGAATGAAAATTAGCACTTGGTGGCTATAGAAAATAAATTGAAAATTTGGGGACGTATTAGAAAATACCCTAATTTAGTTTAGCTATAAAAATACGATCAAGATGAAATTTATGTTCTTTTTTTATTTTATTTTCCTGCAACTGATAGTTTTAGCTAAGTAATTATGATTGTGATCTGGAATCATTTTTTATCTAAGAACTACCTGGCTTGGTGTCCACAGTTGAAGCTAGTATACTTTGTTTTATATTTATAAAGAATATATAAGTAAGAACAATGATTTTATTTACTAATATAGCTTCGGAACTACAGTATTTAAAGTTATTGGATATAATATGTAAATATGAATCATTTTAACTCCATTAAATGTTACCAGTATTTAAAATGTATTTTCTTATATATTATTTTGTCACTTCATTAATAAAAATGAACAAAGAAAATGAATCGACAAAGCAAACCTCCTATCTTACTCCTCGACTCAGGAATGAAGGGAAGGGGAGTACGCAAGGACTGAACAATGAGTGAGATACGGCAACGTGTTCCTTGACAACGGATGTTTGATATATCCGACGATATATGAATAATCATTTAGTTTATTGAATGATATTTCTCTATATCAGTGTCAATTTCCTGTTCTTTATCTATTCAATAGTCTGTTTAAGAGTTTTCCTGCTTTAAATATTTCCCACTTTAAATTATACAAAACACAGTTATAAAAAACTGTTGAAAAACTGATTTTGTGGTGCGTCAATGATTTGTATGACTTTTTTCCTCTGCTAGAGTATTTAAAGGCAATTGTAGCCCTTACAAATTAATTGCATTCAATTCTAAATTATGGAGGGGGGGTGACTGTTCAGTGAAATCTGTCTTATGGGATCACCAGTGAGGGGGTCGTTGGACAGATTAACATTGTAAGAGTTTGTGGTATTTAACGATAATCTACAGCAACTCCCTCAGGCCACTGAGAATTGTGGTTCAAATAGGGGAGGTACTCCTAAGGGTGCCAACGTATATTTAGGAATAAGCAGTAAGGAGTCTTATAATTGGGACTAGCTACGCAGAGGGGGTTAGCTGCCCAAGTTATTCATGGTTGCTACACAAGTTGATCACGGATTTTACACAAGTTACAAACTAAAACAGATTTTATAGAACAACTATATTATATGGAAACCAACTTTCAACTTGAAAATTGTAGAGAATCTTACGATTTATAGAACTAGTTTTTATTCTAAGCATCCAAATGCAAAGATTTGACTTGTAACCTATATTGTGAAGACACTACAGTTTGTACAATGCTTCAGTTTGATTCATTAATTATTTTAGTTACATACAAAAAGTATTTACGCTGGTAAAACTTACGTGACAAAAGATTTTAAAAATCCTCACTGTTCAAAAATGTCATGTCACATGGTGAAAGAATGTGTTCTTATATAAAATTATATAAATTCACTTAAACTACGATTTATTATCACTTTTTTCCCTTGTAATCCTCGTTTCTTCATATGAAAAGTTATATGGAACACGTGTACCTCAACATTGTTTTTAGGGATTAAATGGCCGTTGGAATGAAAACAACCAGTCCATGTTATTTAAAGGAGAAATTTTCTATATCCAATACAAATTATTGACGTTTGATTAATTCTAGATTTGACATGGTTAGAACTACCTTTGGTCGAAAATTTTATGACATTTCGTAGTGGGTCGTACGATATATATGTCAGTCAGTCTGTCAGTGGTCCCAATCCAATTTTACTACATTTTGTAGTGGGTCGTACGACATATATGTCAGTCAGCCAGTCAGTGATCCCAATCCAATTTTATGACATTTCGTAGTGGGTCGTACAACATATATGTCAGTCAGCCTGGCAGTGGTCCCAATCCAATTTTATGACATTTCGTAGTGGGTCGTACGACATATATGTCAGTCAGCCAGTCAGTGGTCCCAATCCAATTTTACGACATTTCGTAGTGAGTCGTACGACATATATGTCAATCAGCCAGTCAGTGGTCCCAATCAAATGTTACGGGTATATTAGAGTGATGAGCTCTTGTGGCTAAAACTTGTTAAAATAAATTTTACATTACAAAATATTAAAAATTTTGTCGGTAATAGTTTGAATATAATTACTTTCAATATTAAATATCAGGAATATGCTTATATTTATTTAAGTAATCATGAACTAAAAATACGAATATAATATATAAATATAAATGTAACCACATTGCCAATGACACTCAATTTAAGTAAACAGAAGCGTGCTTTGCAATTCTTTGTCAAGATAAGTTAGGATAGGCCTACTCTGGAAAAAAGTAAATGGGATGAGAAAAAACTTTGTTGCTGACTAAATAATTTGATTACTAATAATTATAGTCAAGACTAAGGGGGCGTGGTGTGTGAAGAAACATAGGATGTTGTATGACTAACAGATAGCAACAAAATATGATAAATGAACTGGAAGTCTCAAGCTCAGTCATACAATTAATGGGTCGTCATAAGAATAACTTACATTGTGGTGAATATTAAAATACAATGAAATATTATAACTAAATTTAACTAGAAGTTATGGATTCAACTAAAAACAACTGACTAAAAAAAACCTAATTTCATTTACAGGTGGATTTTAACTCAATAACGTGTAAAACTAATTCCCTTTTTATCGATTAATTACTTTTTTATGTCCAACAAACAAATAGATTCATAATTAATTTGTCCAGTATATTGTTGTAATAACTGAGACATGGAATTGTGATTTAGTTAAAATGCGTCTTAAAAATATTATGGTTTTTTAGGGTGGTTTACTGGAACCTAATTTCATTAACAGGTGGATTTTAACTCCATAACGTGTAAAATTAATTACCTTTTTATCGATTAATTAATTTTTTATGTCCAAGAAACAAATAGTTTCATAATTAATTTGTCCAGTATATTGTTGTAGTAACTGATGAATGGAATTTTGATTTAATTATAATGTATTTTTAAAATGTCAGGGTTAATAAAAGTTCATTATTAATTAAAAATCACTTTACACCCCTTAATAAAACTCATCCCCTGAAGCTAAGTGACGGCGTGTAAGTACCTAATCCTATAAAACAAATGGTAAAGCCTGACATAAACCTAAAGGCTTAATGAAAATCACTTTTATATGAGCACCATTTTACCCCTTTTTTTATATAATAATATTTATTTCCCTTTAAAAACATGTGCATTGGCCTCGTATTATAAACTTATAGTACATTATATGAAACGTCTATACAGTACATATAATTATGATTATGTAAAGAAATTTTAATAGTTGTATGAAATATACTGTAAGAAAATCTTCAGCTTCATAAACTGTTTCATGTAATAATATTAATTTAAAATTTTTCTTAAAAGTTTTATATCTTTTAATTCTTTGAAATATGTTGGTAGCTTGTTGTATAATTTTATCCCATTGTAATGAATGTTTTTTTTTTTTTTTTTAATTAGTCCTGTGTTATGGTATTTTAATGTTGGATTGAGAACGAATATTTCGTAGTTTTGTATTGTGAATATTTAGTAGATTATTTTATTAGTGTTTCATAAATATAAATAAATATCTGGTAAATCATGAGTAAAATTTATAATCAATTAAGACATGTTTTCCTTTTGTTTAAACATAAGTCGTAATGCATATTCTTGTAAAATAAAAAGGTTATTCCAATTAGGATAACTGTTTCCCCAGATTGGAATGCAAAATGTTAGTTTTGAAACAATCAAACCATACTATATTGTTAATAGGACATTTTTTTGTAAATAGAATGATAATCTTCTGAGTACAGAATTTTTGAATTATGCTTGCATAAAATGTCGATATGGGTGTGAAAATTTAGTATACCCATACGTTCGATTAGTAATAGTATAACTACACAAATAACAAAGTTATTTCTACCACGTAATTATATAAATCCACGAGACCTGTGATTTTTTAAGGGAAACTTCAGTAACAAACATAATGACGCATTATTCAAAGGCTAAATTTAGCTCGTAACAAACAAAACACAATGCGCCATAACGAGTAATTTGGAAATACGAGTCCATAAAGGGACAAAGAACGTTATAAAATTATTCTCCTTACGTGAGTATTTTTACTTTGAGATTTTGTGAATACAAAATGTCACTTGTTTTTGCTCAGACTAAGTAATACATATATCTTACATTCTTACATTCTTACATTCTTACATTCTTACATTCTTACATTCTTACATTCTTACATTCTTACATTCTTACATTCTTACATTCTTACATTCTTACATTCTTACATTCTTACATTCTTACATTCTTACATTCTTACATTCTTACATTCTTACATTCTTACATTCTTACATTCTTACATTCTTACATTCTTACATTCTTACATTCTTACATTCTTACATTCTTACATTCTTACATTCTTACATTCTTACATTCTTACATTCTTACATTCTTACATTCTTACATTCTTACATTCTTACATTCTTACATTCTTACATTCTTACATTCTTACATTCTTACATTCTTACATTCTTACATATGAGACGCCGACACAACGTTGTTGGTATTTTAAGGCGAATATGAAATGTTATATGAGTGTAGGATGCGTGTGGATGAGTGTAGTCTGGTTACTAACTGAGTTCAACTGTTCCTCAGAAAGGGCAATCTATTAATAGCCCAACAGCCAGGGCAACTAAGGGACTTACAGCTTTACGTGGAATCCGAACCACGTAGTGCTGGTCTGATTTTCAGCTAATTGACAAGCCTGATACTCAGTTATCTCCCCCACACAACATGCACACAGTGATCACCACCCAACATGGACACCCCAGACTTCTCTAGTAGTGTCCACGCCGATAGCAACCATCAAGCGGACGCCATGTGGATATTAAGAGGACCGAGCATCCAACCTATCGCCTAAAATCTCCCAAACACTTTGTCCCCATGTAGCTGGGTTACAGCACTGCGTCACCAGTGTTATATTATCAATTAGATATACCATAAAACTCTTGACTGTGATACTTGATGTTATAACTAATGTTCAAACAGTTCTCATTGATTCTAGTTTGAACATATAAACATTACATTAACTATAAATTTTAACACAGTTTATATTTTATAGGAGTTACTACAACAAATTTATAAAATAATCATAAACATATATTGTGTTTACTGAGAGCCATACTTAATTACGTTCATTTTAGTTTCTAATAAAATATATTTCATCGACAAGAATAAGAATACAGTAGGAATATATTTATTTCCTTGAATTCATACAAACAAATATACACATATAAAAACAAAATATCATTTAACGGAATTTAGGACCTCTAAAGGCAAAGCCTGTGTAGAGGTTCAAACAAAGCTTAACTAATAAACTCTTAACAATTTGGAACGATAATATTACTGAATGATAAAGTAATTACAATGATAATAACATAAATGAATAAAAGATACATACAATTTTTTTTGTTGCTGTAAAATAAATAATGATCATGCTTTTACTATTGTATTATAGAAAAATTATCTTGCCGTTAAAAATCTTGGTAATTTGATTTTAAACTTAGTTTTGAATGTAATAGTAATATGTCAGTAGCTTTTCTTACAGACTGAAACTAAAAAATAATCAGTCAACAGCGAACAAGTATTAGGAGATAAACATGTTGAAAAATAACTAAAAAACCCCTTGAGGAGTCAACACTTATTGACGTCTACGTCAAGTAAAAAATATATGAACTGTAAAACAAGGAAACAAAAAACATACCAATTGCTTACGCAGTAATTAAAACTTTAAGTAAAATACAACAAACATCTATGTACTGATGTTGTGAAGATGAATTTAGTTTTAAAAGAATATATAGACAAAACAATTTGAACCTTGACTTCCAATGTGAGCCACCACAAACATTTTTCATCATTTAGATAATAATATATTTACTACCCCAAATAAAATCATCTTATAAAGGTCACTCTGTATAATAAGGCAAACTGTGACAAAGTTATATAAAAGATAAAGAAGATGTTCCGACAAAGCAGCTGACCTTGGCTCATTACTGACACACCAGTAAAAAATCCTTGTATATCATCCCCTTCTTCATTAGAACAGGAAGTTGTGCTGTTGTTTTTCCACATTAAGAAGGAGGTAAATGATCATTTAGTGTGAGTGAGAAGATGTCCTCAAGTAAAATTCGGAGGACATATAAACAATGAAGTCAATAAAACTACCGATGTTTCATTTACAAGAATATTCTACTTATTTTGCTTTAATTTCGATTTTAATCTTATAAGATTTTAATGTTTAACCATTTTAATAATTTTAAACTATTAAAATTAAATAGCGTATGTATTGAAATGACGCATTTTTAGATGCTAACAAATGTAGTTGTTAACAAATAAAACCCTTTGTTTAAAATTAAAAATATAAACTCTAGATCACTATATGTATTTGATTTATTAATAACTATGTAATTATTAATTCTTCTTTTCAAAGGATCGAAATAATTTCAAATAAACTATTAGTAAAACGATTATTAAATAGAACAACCTTTTTTAAAGGAGAGGCGAATATTTCCTTTGACCTTACTATTACCCATTCCATTCCCCATAGCCTATTAATCTGTCATCAGAACTTATCGAACAAAGTAAGGGGGAGAAAAGCACAATACAAGAATCTGTTCGAACAGAATACTGATCGAAAATAACAGTTTTTTCCAGGACTCCAACCTGCATTAGCGTTTGGTACAAAATCGTGATGCATTAGGCAGCTCGACCACTCATATTAACTTCAAAGGTTGGAATTGATATTAAAAATGTATTCACCTGAACGATTATCATTTATGTTTCATTGGTTTATATTTGTAATATAACAAAACCCTTCTCTTAGGGTAGGGTTTCTTTATAACATATATTTAACAACATTATATTATTTTTAAGATATATACTATATAATCCAATAATATACTAATGAAATTACAATCGGGAAAAAATTTAAATTCAAAATTTATTGTGAGAATTAATTTTTATATGCATTTAATTAAAGAAAATCTTCAACTGAACACCAAAATTAACAAAACATCACCTTTGTTTTCCTAATGCGTGTTGTTATATAAAAATATAAAACTACAATAAATGTATACTGTTATGAGCATAAAACACGAAAAAAATGTAAACAACTGGAGGAAACAAGACTTGAATGTCCATTTAATGAGGTACCTTGTTACTAGAGTATTGTTACTCAAATTACTTTACAGCTTGTTGCTGCCTTCCTGTAGGCTTACACTACTTACATTGTAAATTTGTGTGGAGATCATAAAGTAACTAGAGTTTTATAGTGAACTTGATGGCCAGCCTTTACACCATGTTAATCGATTTTACTTATCATCGAAAATAATTTGTATATATATAGGAGATAAACTTGAATGTGCTATTATTAATTTAGCTTTATTTGTAGATTAGTGTTTTTAAATGGTACTCCATTCAGTTCAATAATTGTAAAGTCTAAAGTACAAATATGATAAGAAGGGTTGACTAACTACGATTAGTTGAAGAGAAACTTTGTTTCTTTTGTTGTAAAATACTAAATGAAAAGTAAAACTAAAGTGTTTAGTAATTATTAATTTAAAAATAGTATTTATTTATGCTATTAAATAGTGGAGTATTTCTGACATAGAAACACTCTAGTTGTGTCATGAATTAACTAATTTTTGGTCGGGTTGTAATCTGTACTTAAGATTTAATTTAAATGAAAGATATGTTTACATGTTGTTTTCCCCTGCTAGAGTGACATTTTTGGAGAAATAGTTTATGATAATTAAACATTTGATTGATTTTTTAAAATTAAATTAATCCCCTAGAAAATTAAATTGGATATAAAATTAATGTGTTAGATGTCAAATGTAAATGTAAGGTAAATACATTTACATTTGAAAAGCTCATTAATTAATGGAACTTCAAAGACTCTGAGTTTTGTAGTGTAGGAATACTTCAAAGATGACGCTAATGTAGCATACACCAATATGAAAGGGCAAATATTGGAAGATATGTCTTTGTACCAGTTTGTGTTCTTTCTGTACTTTGAGTGTCTTTGATATTTGTCTACTGTTTTGCGATTCACTATTTCGACTCCATATTTTTGATTAATACTTTATTAACACACTATTAAAATAAAAAACTCTTTGTATTAGATAATTAAACATATTTTTTATGCTAAGAAAGTTGGTATTTGTTTCCCTGTGAAGAAGACAATAGAACATAGTTATTAGTTACTTTTTTTAGTGCTGTTACGTTGGAAATGTTTTTTATTCACATCTGTAATGAACACAATTAATGTCCATACATACACAGAACACTTAAAAAATATACGTTTGTGTAAATTCAAGTCGCAAGTATTAGAAAGTGGAGAGGTAATACGTCGTAGGGGACTTTGAGTGGTGGGGGACATAGTCTGTCGCGCAGGCGCTGTTCGCGCGCCGTTTACTGTGGGTGTAGGTATAATGATGAATTTGGATGTGGCTTGGCAATTAGTACTTAGTTAATAATAAGTTTAACACTTCTATTGTTGTTCAATGTTAATGTTATTTGCAATGCTTATTGGCAAGATGGACTATGCAACAATGCAAGACATAAAAGCATTGCTATGACTACAGCTGGTTTAAAATCGCCACACATTTAGTCCCTAACATTCCCTAACTCATCTTAGTTCCAGTATTTGCTGTAAGAGAGCACTTTGAAGTCAAGTCGGGTACATTGGTCAAGTTACTTGACTCTAGTTTACTTGATCGAGCAAACTTGAATGAACTTTCCCCGTGTAAACGCTTGTTCAAGTATTTTATTACTTTTTCGAGTAGTACTTGATCCCTACCGTCAAGTGGCAAGTACAAATTGAACATATTTGATTTTTCAGTCAAGTTGAACACACTTGAATCAAGTAGGAAGGTCACTTGACCAGTGTAAACCCACATTCAAGTCCGATCATATATACTTGTGTAGACTTTAGAAAGCTAACCTTCAAATCAGATGTAATAGTAACCATTCTTGTTGACGTTGTGTTATTGTTCGTTCAAAGATTATTATTTTAATAAAGTCTTCGATATATATGAAATGGAACAGTGTAAAAATTATTGAATTTCTTGTATTGCATGAAAACTATCCAGTACTGTAGAAGTCCTCTTTGAAATATTAGAAAGACAGAAATTTGAGAGATACAGAATTTGAACGTTTAGTTGGTCATTTGTGCAAATTTTTTCCAAACATAGGCCTAACTTTTGATCTAGTAAAATCTAAAATTAAGTCCATTAAAACAATAGTTAGCCTGGAATATGTAAAAATCACAAAATTAAATAAATCTAGTGCAGTTTATAAATTAGAACTGAGCTAGTTGCATTCAAGCTTGAAAAAAACCATTATTTTTACTTGAATGTGGTGTAAACTCTGGAAGAAGTCTCAAAGTTACTTGATTCAAATAAACTAGACTCAAATTACTTAACCAATGTAAGCATTTTAGAGCGCTAGTGGCTTAGAGATCTAGTAGCTTAGAGATCTAGTGGCTTAGAGATCTACTGGCTTAGAGCACTAGTGGCTTAGAGCACTAGTGGCTTAGAGCGCTAGTGGCTTAGAGTGCTAGTGGCTTAGAGTGCTAGTGGCTTAGAGATCTAGTGGCTTAGAGCACTAGTGGCTTAGAGATCTAGTGGCTTAGAGATCTAGTGGCTTAGAGCACTAGTGGCTTAGCGATCTAGTGGCTTAGAGATCTAGTGGCTTAGAGATCAAGTGGCTTAGAGCACTAGTGGCTTAGAGATATAGTGGCTTAGAGCACTAGTGGCTTAGAGATCTAGTGGCTTAGAGTGCTAGTGGCTTAGAGTGCTAGTGGGTTAGAGTGCTAGTGGCTTAGAGTGCTAGTGGCTTAGAGTGCTAGTGGCTTAGAGATCTAGTGGCTTAGAGTGCTAGTGGCTTAGAGTGCTAGTGGCTTAGAGTGCTAGTGGCTTAGAGTGCTATTGGCTTAGAGAGCAAGTGGCTTAGAGTGCTATTGGCTTAGAGAGTAAGTGGCTTAGAGCGCTAGTGGCTTAGAGCGCTAGTGCCATGCTTGTCGCCAACCTTTAACGGAGTGTCGCTACTCTACGATTTATACTGCGGTATTATATTACTTTTATAATGATTAGATTGCTTAATAAATGTATTTCATTTTCTCGTGAAATTTTACGAAATACAAATTACCTTAATAATCTTATCTTTTAACGAACTTAAAGTATAATTTAATAGTAAGAGTGTTAAGGTGATGGCAAGTAGTTCTGATCGCTCAATAGTATATATAAATAAACAAAAAATATTTATATTTACATGGAAAATCCATATATAAAAGCAAACAAGTTCATTTTTATTATTTATTCGATTTTTTATCAGTAGAGACAGAAACAGTGGCTCAAATGTATATGGATTTTCCAACGGACACGTCTGTATTTGAAACAACGAGAGTCGACCTAAGCTTGTTGGCTTATCTTGTTTGCTCCAACTAATCTAAATGCTTTAGTACAATTTTAATAACAACTTCTATTCGATTTTAAATGTTATTTTTAATATTTTTTCAATGTTTATTACCATGTATTATAAATATGTCAGATTTTAATTTTGTAGTAATGATACATTTTCATGATTCACACCACTGGACTAACTTGTATTGTACATAATGAATTATGTTTTCATTTTAGAAACTATTATTTGAATACGTTTTAGCCAAGGTGTCTTTGTGATTGTAATGTTTATTTACAATACAATTAACTGTAATCAACAGAATAATATATGTTTGTTTCTTTGATGTTCCTGAAAGTGAAAACCCCTATTATATGCTGTTTTTTTGTTTGTTTTTTAAAATTAATTAATTTAATATAGTTTCGTAACATGTTTATTGAATTTATAAGAAATTCAAATATTTCAACCCCTTTAAATTATTGAATAACTCTTGTTTTATTACTGAAAAGGAATAAATAATATTGTACTTCATAAATATAACACTATTAACATACTTACAAATATGGTGGTCAGTATTTTAATATTTAATATACAGTTATATCATTAAAACTGAAATAAATTTACATAAATATGCTTTATAAATTATATAGAATCATAAACTAAAATCGTAGAGCAAAAGTATACACAAAGTACCCAAAATATGGCTGATATTCATAACTTACGTAACGTAAAGGTGTTTTCACTCATAAATATATAGCTAAATAAAAAAGGGTTTGAGCAGAAATTATTAGTTTTAATAAATAGATTATATGAATTTGCTAGATGACATTACAAATGTTTATATAGGATGGTAATGATGAAAGGACATTAGTTTAATGACCAGACCACATTAGTTAGTTACATTGTTTAATGACCAGACCACATTAGTTAGTTACATTGTTTAATGACCAGACCACATTAGTTAGTTACATTGTTTAATGACCAGACCACATTAGTTAGTTACATTGTTTAATTGACACCTTGTCATTAAAAATATTTACGGTGTGGTTGAATGCTCGTTCAAATTTGATACTTTTGCTGCTTTTTGTCTTGTTTATTGCTGTAAAAAGGATATTCCCTTTTTTAATATTTGGAATGATTAATAAGTTATGACTTTTCAACAAAAGCTTATGTTTATTATGTCGTAAAACCTTATGAATTTAATATTTATGAAAAGAAAATATTGATTAAATGAGCTTTTAACATCAAGATAACAGTTACTTTAAGGTTAAAATTATCAAAATCTAGTAGTAACCTTATGACACGAACTTTACTTTTGAAAGGGGACTATGCAAATGAGAAGTCAAAACGTATAGACAAACAGTACATACATCAACATCTAGTAGTAACCTTATGACATGAACTTTACTTTTGAAAGGGGACTATGCAAGATGAGAAGTCAAAACGTATGGACAAACAGTACATACATCAACATCTAGTAGTAACCTTATGACATGAACTTTACTTTTGAAAGGGGACTATGCAAGATGAGAAGTCAAAACGTATAGACAAACAGTACATACATCAACATCTAGTAGTAACCTTATGACATGAACTTTACTTTTGAAAGGGGACTATGCAAGATGAGAAGTCAAAACGTATGGACAAACAGTACATACATCAACATCTAGTAGTAACCTTATGACATGAACTTTACTTTTGGAAGGAGACTATGCACGATGAGGAATCCAAACGTATGGATAAACAGTACATACATCAACATCTAGTAGTAACCTTATGACATGAACTTTACTTTTGAAAGGGGACTATGTACGATGAGAAATCAAAACGTATGGACAAACAGTACATACATCAACATATAGTAGTAACCTCATGACACGAACTTTACTCTTGAAAGGGGACTATGTACGATGATAAATTAAAAAATATGGACAAACAGTACATACATCAACATCTAGTAGTAACCTCATGACACGAACTTTACTTTTGGAAGGAGACTATGCACGATGAGGAATCCAAACGTATGGACAAACAGTACATACATCAACATCTAGTAGTAACCTCATGACACGAACTTTACTTTTGAAAGGGGACTATGCACAATGAGGAATCCAAACGTATGGACAAACAGTACATACATCAACATCTAGTAGTAACCTCATGACACGAACTTTACTTTTGGAAGGAGACTATGCACGATGAGGAATCCAAATGTCCGTCCCTCTGGCTAGGGTAAATCAACCCCTCACATTAGACTCCTGATTAGCCACTCACCTCTTTGGTAATCTGGCGATCCAAACAACAATACTGCCAAATAAATAGTGACAATAACACTTGACAACTGACAAGATACACAATATATTGTTTACAGAAAAAAGATGGAGAGTGATCTTTAAACAGTACTTTTATAATTTAATTAGTTTAAGTAATTAAAAAATGTGTCAATATTCTCAATCCAAACGTGATGAGAAAATTAAAACACACAGAAGAAGCTTAAAAATATTCGTAAAAAGTTAATTATGCATGCCAATAGGAATAAGGTGATGAAACAAAAGATAAAAGACAAAAGGCAAAAGATATAAAGGAACATTCTTAGCATATTACATTGTACATGACAAATACTACAAAAGTAAAAAAATAATTGAATTAAGCAAAATAAATGTCATGCGACAAAAATCTATTCATATATTAAGAAAAAACTGCTAAGTATTTATGACTTCAATAAACTTAATAGTCGGAAATTATCTCACGTACACAGACCCAGTAATTCGCTATCCATATGTGTTTGGATAAATTTACTTGGGTAAAAGTTAGCAATTTCTTATATCATGCATGTTAATTAAAATGTATCTTATGGTTAGTATTTTCTGTTCTCTAAAATATGGGCTTAGGTTAAATAACTCTACTATTAACGGCCTCTTTAACATAACTTCACTTCATAATTGATAATACCTCAAGCAAAAAAGCTTAGGGACTGTTTGTAAGGTCAATTTGTAACATATAGCCATAAAAAACCAGGAATAAAACTAAAAAAAACTCACTGCAAAGCTTATTTTGCAGGTGTTCAACTAGGAAGAATGGCAACAGAACACAGCTTGTGCTCGTATGTAACGCCCAACGTCTACATGAACCATTTGTTTGAAGACATATTTTATTTAATTTACACTTGATTTCATGAAATTCCATTTTATTATTTTATGAATATTCAATACTTAGAGATACATGTAATTAATGAAAAATCTATTTACTGTCGACAAATGAATTATATGTTTAAAATCTTTAACTTTATTATATATTGGATTCGGTGGGACTAGCGCTGTAACAATAAGCATTTATATTGAAAGAAATTAAATTAAATATGAAGTTTATATTTTAGTTGATGTATGTATTGCAATGAAATTTGAGTCACAATCGCATTATCAATCGTTTATTACTAGGAAAACAACGTGTACTTACAACTTTCAAAACTTAAACTGACAATAGATGAATTTTTGTGTTAATCAAGAAAAGTAAATGCAAATAAACAAATTTAAGTGGTAAAACAGTACGCTTTTATTAATTTATTTTAAGAACAATACTTTTTGGAAATATAAAATATGAAATATTTTGCTATGTGTCTGAGACTGGTCTCCGGTTAGTTATAATTACACCGATAGGGTCTATTAATTCCTTTACAACCAGTTTGTATACAAAACGTACATATTCCATGGGCTTGTATAAAGAACACTATAAAAAATATTCTTACAAATATTACACTGATTAAAACCTCAAGCAAATAAATATTAGGAACTGTTTAGAAGTCATGTTTTTATATCTTAGTTGAGTATCTATATGCATTCATACACTTAAAGACAATCAAGAACCTTTGTATATATAACTAACGTAATTTTGAAGATGTTGGTTTCATTTTCATCGTTAGATCGAATCACATCACTGAAGAATATACACAGCGTGTATAAATAATTGTTTTGAAAAAATAACAATATGCATCTTAAAAAATCACCCCCATAAGGAAGTAAAGTAAAGATACTAATTTTATTGAAGCTCTATACTGCTTTGACCTAACCCCAAAACTATCTTGGATCAAAATATTCTTTTGTATCGTTTTACCAATTAGTATTGTCTCGGAGCTTTACCGAAAAAGTTTAATCAAGTATAATATTTTTGGATATGAGATAATTTCCAGGCATTTTAGACAGTAAAATTATTTAGGTAGTCAATATTTTGACATTTTCTTCAATCTACTTAATTGAATTGCTTAAACATTCATTGCAGATATTTATCACTACCTTGATAATGGCCATCCATTTACAAACACATAACAGTGTCTAGAAACTAGACAGTTCCTAAATTAGAAAGTTTAGGGACACCCCTCCACAAGAGCATTTTTGTGTCTGGCTTTAAACTAACAGTCTTTTAATTCCCATTAATATATAGTTGTTTTAAGCCTTTAAAGTAGAAAATGCAATGTTCTATCTAAAAATATAGGAGCTGCATGCCTTTATATGTTAAAAAAAAAAACAAAAAACATGGTTTTTAAAAATTTTATTTTTATATCTTCTAAACGGCTTGTTCTACAGTATTCAAACTTTCACAGCACGTTTACTGTAATACAACGATCATTTAAAATATGTCCAGTTGAAGTAAAACTTTTTACTCAAATAGTCAAAATGTTAACAGAATTGTTTATTTGGGAAATTTTGTAAAAAAAAATATGATTTTTCACTTTGCAACTGTAAGTAAACGCCTTCAGAACGAGACATGCAATTTGCACTGATGCGTTCTCCTGTCTACTTTAATAAAACAAGTCTGCGCGCGAATTGACTACTGACCTTGAGCCAGTTGTCCAGCTACGCTCTTACCCTTATATTTTTGTTACCAAACTCAAAAATAAAATTCTGTTTACATTGTGATCATTTGAGTAAAAAATACTACTACAACACGACATGTTATTTTTAATGATCGTTTTATTACAGTAAACGTGCTGTAAAAATGTCATTACTGTAGAACAAGCTGTTTAGAATATATAAAAATAAAATATTTAAAAACATGTTATTTTTTTAAATATGTAAAGGCATCTGCTCCTATATTTTTTAGATAGAACATTGACATTTCTACTTTAAAAACATGAGTTTAAAGGCTTAAAGCAACCATATATAAGGAATTAATGACTGTTAGTTAGACGCAAACAAGCTGTTATGGAGGAGTGTCCCTAAACTTTCTAGTGACACTGTAATTAGCCATATAATTTTAGCCATGTTTTAACAGTATTAATTTTAAAAAACTTTACATTAACTATTTATTATTATCATATATTAATACATCGATAAATGATCTCTTGATATATGAACTACGGAATGTTAAGATTATAATTTTTATAACGTGGTTTGTGTGTTAATATTTTACACTTTAAAAACTGATTTATTTAACTTAATATTTTGTTTATAAAGAGACTTCCTAGGAACTATGCTCGGGTAGAACAAAAAGAAAGAGAACTTATTTCAAAATATTGCAGACTGCAGGGATGAATTCAGTGACAAATTTAAGGGGAAAATAGTGACGAGTAAGTGACTGAAAAAAACAAATCAATTATAGTAAATTATGATTAAATAATAGTAAACGCACGTTTTTATTGCATCATAATTATTTGATAATTACAGTTAAAGATACTGACAATGAGTAATATTACGTTTGACAAGATATAAGAATACAAGAAAAATTATACAAAATAATAAATTATGTAAAACAATATAAAAAATTTTGTTGATAGCTTATTTACAACCAGCAAATTTTATTATGTGTATTTTCTTGGCACGGGGAGCTTCAAACTGCAACTAAGGGTTGGCACGGTGGGACACCGTCATTTGGAGTGGGGTGGTCGGTAAGTAAGTTTGGTCGTATTTCTGTTGTAGAACGTTGTACTTGGTAATTCGTTAACTCGACACAGTATGAACGTTTAGAAAATTTATTTTTATTTTAAAAGGAGCGGATCGACGTTTTAGTCTCATACGCCCATTCCCCATAACCTATTGATATACGTGAAGACTTTATTCATACAGAGTAAGTCAAGTATAGTAAAAGGAGAATATTATTGATAAAAAATTCTAGTCCAGGCCTGGAGACTTGTGATATGTCCAACTCTGGCTGAAAGTTCTGACATTTACTAAGTACAAGCTCAAATCTATCTACCATTATCGTCGTCCGATGAGTACCCACACTGGCTGTGATGTCTACTGAATTTCCAAACATACAGGGCAGGGAGTTGGAAAATAGGAAGTAGTGTGACTGACTATAAGCTTTTATGTGGTTCCTACACATAAGTAGTGTAGTGTTAGACACTGTTACTGCTTGTTTGAAAATATTAAATAACACCTTTTGTGTACGCTTTTATTCTCATCAATGCCAAGCTTCACGTACGTTGCTACACCTTAACCTCTATGTCCAATAGCCTCCCCAGGCATATTGTGATACCCAGGGATATCACCTCTTGTACTGATTTCTTCTTCTTCAATGTGGGTTTCTAGGAGTGCAAGAATATGAAAACTGTTTTCAGAGAGGACTATCCCTAAACCTTTTACTAAGCACTATTCAGACTATTGACGGTTTAGTGGCAGATACTCAAAACATACACTGCCTGTCATCACATACTCTCAATGAACGCATGCCTGTTTAACAAGCTGGTTTCATATCTGGTCTAAGTTGCTGTGACAGGTACTTCCTTTGAAACCTTACATTGAGGCTGGTTTTGAAAAGAAAAAACACCAACAGCATATTTTGTAGATCTTTCAGCGGCCTATGACATAGTCTAGGGAAAGGCTTGTTACTTTAATTCTGCAACTTAATCCTGTGTCCTCGATTAATGCAATTTTTGAATCCAATCACCAATCGAGGAGATAATAAAGGCATTTTTCATCTCATCTCATCTCAAACTAACATAGAACTAAGTTAATCATTAAAATGGGAGAGGTTTTTAATCTTATTTTGTTTTAATCTAACAAAATGCCCACATTATACGAACTAATATGTTTTGACAAAGAAAAAACTTTTAAAAACAGTTTTTCAATAAATAGACAACTGAACATTAATAATTCTTCAATAAGATTTGCATGACGTACGCCGAAGAGCAGACAGTTTAGGAGATGAATTGCTTTTATTTGTAAAAGCTTAGACTTGGCGTTTATCGCTATCATGATACAATTTCCATTACATTAAATATTGCCATTAGACCAGGCGATGAGGAGGGGGGGGGGGGTTGAGGGTTCTCGTGTCAAAGACCCGTCCTCAACCCTCTCCCCATACACACCACCCCATTCAACCTGAAATTAATTGCCAGGAAGCTATGAGATATATCAAACGTAACACCTCTGTTTAGCCCTTTGTCAGTAATTCAACATTTAGTATAATTTATGTTTCAAAACTAATTTAATTTTGAGATTTTATTTCGTAAACACTAGAGGAGGTTGTACGTTGTGAGTTAAGGTGGTACGATCGATTTTCGGTGAACTATTTCCCAATTTAATAATAAAAATTAGTTAATGTATTAATATTTTCTATATTTGTGTAAAAAATAAAAAAAATATTTTCCCTCAAGACAGAAAATATCTTTAAAAAATGTAACCACTACATTAGAACTTGTAATTTATGATGTGGTAAATTTAGCAGATTTTAAATTAACACTAAGACAAAACTTTTTAAACCACAACATTTTTATAAATACGTTTTTTAGACATAACTGAAGGGATTAGGATGTTTTTCATTAAAAAAAATTATAAAAGTATTTTTAATTTTTAAGGTAAAAATTACATTTTTAACTTTAATGGCAGGTAAAAAAAACCACCAGCCCATTGGCTTTCAGGAACACTGTTTCAAACCTTTCGTAGTATTGGGAAATATTGCGTTCTCCCAAAGGCCTTTTGATGTATTAATGTATTTTATTTTCAAAATATATTTCCCCTTAATTTTAAGAATTTTCTGATAGATTTCTTACAGTTAATGAGAGATTTGCCCTAAAACTGTATTGCTGTATAAAAACTAAAAGGAGTTTAAGTAGTTTAGAAAAAGGGAACTATTTTTCTTGGTTTAACTAATCTGCTATCCTAATCATGTTTTATAAAACATTAAACACTATAGTTTACCAGCTGAAAATAGTTCAAAATCTTATGGTCTCGTGGTATTCACTGGACTGGTAATGAATAAAATTAGTATCATCGTGAGTTGGAAAACAATTCTTAATAAATGATTAGCGCATTTGGTTAATTTTGCTTCAACTAACTCAAATACAGAATGTAATTTGTAATTAAATATAAATACTAATTCATGTAAAATAAATATTAATTAAATGTAAATTCAAAATATAAACTTACATAGTATATACATATAATATTATAAATAGAGACTTACGAAATCCGTTATTGTTAAATGAATGATTCTAGCAGGTCCTTCTGTCCAGTTATGCTAGTTACATCCCTTAACGTACGATACTCATCGCCCAAATCATATCTGCCTAATGACGTGGATGGGTCTCCCCAGGGCGTGGCCTGTGGGAGGGGGGGGGGTGTGAAATACCACAATCGCCCCCGGTGGAAATCAAAATGATGAAAATCAGCTGATAGTTTAACCGTGTTACCGTTTCACTCCTGACATAACAGTTCACTGAATACAACTTTGTAATCCGTTCTTATCCCAGCTATTTTAAACGTTATTTGACCATTTCAAATAACTATCTAAGGTACGCTAAAAAAGATATACTGTACACTTTTAATGCATATTTTTAAATATGCATTTACGTACGTTCGTGGTCCGAAAATGATGAAGCTTGAAATGACCGCAATCAGACACTTTAATAATTTTTATGATATATATATATATATATATATACATATATGTATATATATATGTATATATATATATATATGTATATATATATATATATATATATATATATATATATATATATATATATATATATATGTGTGTATTATTACTGATTGCAACACAGTTTCATGACATATAACCACTAAACAAGTGCAATAAATAAGGTAAAAAAACGTTCTAACATAAGTTACTTTTAATAAATAAATAATCAATTATGTAGTATAATTGTACGTATATTTGAAGAGAAGAAAACATATAATGCTCTTTAGAATGGTTTTACTTTGTATAAAGAAAACACTTAAACAAAAAGTGTATGTTCATAATAAAGATGAAATAATCTTAAAACCATAAAATAAACTCTATTTTTAAAGAGGATTATTCTTTAGTATGTATGTTTTATTAATAAAACATTCTTTAATGAGACTGGGCTATTCCAAAATTGTATTATGCTTTAATATACAACGATATATCACATAAATAATTCTGAATTAAAATTAAATTGCATCAAATGTTGACATGGATCATCTATTAACTAATGATAATTTTGTAGGAGTAGTAGGCCTTAAATGTTTATAAAGACTAAATTCATATATAAACTCATAATATTAATTAAAAATCCATATTCACACATGCCTTCAAGATCAGCGTTTTGAGCAACCATTAAATTTATTTGTAATTTTTCAAAGTTAACTAAAATATAATTTACTTATTTTTTTATTTCTCATTAGTATGGTTTTCATCTCTTAGTTTACTGTACATATAAGATTGCGTATGAGTAAAAATTGACTTCTTTCAAAATACGTAAGGATAAGGAGTCTGTATGAAACGCCATCTCATAGAGCAAATAGCCTTTTGAACCGGGACAAAAAGGATATTTTAAGACGGGAATTATGAAAGTTGAAAACGCTCTTGCCTCTGAACGACAGACCTGTAGAACCTGGTCAAAGCAGTTCTCCTCCATTTCACTTCTACAGCTTGATGACTTATGCAAAAAAACCTAAGTTTTTTTTTATTCATTGAAGTCAAATGCTTTTTTAACTCTTTCAAAATGATCAAATATGTACAAATTAGACAGTAATGGGTTTTAAATAACTTCACGTTTTTTTGAAATTTCATTACTATAAGCTTTTTAAAGTGTAAAGTTAATTACTATTGTTAAGTAGATAAACAGTTCTTTTTTATTGTGTTATTTATGTTAAGAGCAATAATAAGTGATTAACATTTGTGATAAACAACAGTTAATGAACTATGTTAATCACTTATCAGTGCTCTTATCACAAATAACACGATAAAAAAGAACTTTTTACCTACTTCACAATTAATTTTACCCTTTAAAAAGCTAATAGTAAAGAAAATAAATAAACTACTATTGACATTAAATATATTTATCAATCGGAAATAAAATTGAAGAATCTTAGTAGTTTATTTATAAGTAATGGTGATTAAAATAGTTTGTTAGTTTATAATGAACTAAACTGTTTTGGGTAAACTATCAAAACACATAACAGAAATATATTCTATAGACATTTTAGTAATAATTTTGTCAAAATATGAAATACGTAACAGTAATTAAAACATTTATTATCTTCATAAAGCCGTTTATACCTTCTTAAATCAACGTTGTTATTGTTTACTAACAATACAACTCAAAACGTCAACAATGTTGTCATTCGAGTCAACATTGCTTCGTTGTAAACACCTGGTTTATGTAATGTTTGGAATTGGAAGTATGTATTCTCCTTCAGTTATATTAATAAATTATTTAATCATGCCGAAATACCAATCACTAAAACATTGATTGTTCTATTAGGTGTTACACGTAATAAATAAATACAAAAATTTAAAAATAAGTAATGGGAGAATACAATTAAATATTAATCACATATTAGTATTCTGTCCAGTAACAGCAGAACTTCAATATAATTCAATAATCTAGAATGATGGAAATTTTGAAGTATTTTTTTAACGTATCGATGAAAGTTCCGTAGTCAGTTTATACAAGGGAAGACACTCAATTTTTACTTATATACCGTTATAATTACACGTCAAATATGTCAGTTTGAACATACTTTATACTCTTATATAAACCAGTGTACTTTTTATTTACTTTTATAATTATTTCACAGTTTTATAATTTATTTAAAACTAACGACTAATTCCACAATTACTTTTTTAAATGAAAGATTTTTTGGCTACATCGATTTGATTTTAATTTATCATCGGCTGAATATCAGTGAATCCACTGTTAAGTCTTAAGAGTATATGTTTCAAAATAAACATGTATATCTTTAATAAAAAAAGAACAACATAAGACTATGTCTTTATTTTATTTTATTTCTTAAATTAGAGAAGTCTGTCGAAAGTGGTCACAAATACATATGATGTAGCAATGTAGTCTCTTTTATTCAGTAAGGTCAAATCACCTTTAGAAAGGGCCTTTTATTTTCATACCAATGTATTTACATCGTTTTTAATCAAACTATTAATAGTAATAATATAACGAGCAGTTAGATATAACTTCAACATTTTATCAAAGCTGAAAAACTATTATTTTTCTGCTAAACTACGATTATTGTATATATTCAATTTTATCAAATGAAACCATTATTTAGCTGCAAACTAATTAATATAATTAAAAAGAACTCCTTTTACTCTCACTTTTACTTACAGTATATGCAATCAAATAAAAAGTGCCATATCTGGTCAGTAAAAAGCCATTACCATAGGAAAATAATAAATAAAATTACTTTGATGTTTATTTTAGTTATAAATTAGGTAAAATAATTAACATTCCCAGAAGGATTACCTATGTTTACAATCCTTGTACTTAACGTCTGGAAAAAGGAACATTAACTTCATGCAATATGCAGTTAGCCTGATACGAGAGGTTGGCAATACTGCACAATAGTCAGAACGACTATAGGGGTAATATCCCAGATTATAAATGGTCAAATACCCGGTTAGGGTTGTATTTAAGAAGCGACTAAAAATGTATAAATATCCTGTAATATCGTCAAGTTTAGTCAGTGTTAACCGTCTTTGGCTATTTATTTAGATATAGGCTAAGAAAACAAATGTTAGGTGTTTTCAAATGAAATTTTTAAATATTTATAATTTAATAGTGATCAATTGTTGGCATCACAGCAAAATACTTTATTATAAAAATTAACTTGAAAGTTTTTATGGTATCTGTACTGCCAAATGTGTGTATACTGTACAATGGATGACAACTAACAGATGAAATGAAATTGTTTTTAATACTAGTTCTAAATATAAGAGTTTATTAGCCACTATAATAATAATAATGTTTATTAAATCAAACCTCCAATGAGGTATTACAATATAGAATATAATAAATATAATAAAAATTGATTTAAATCTACATATAAGTTACAGTTGAATTAAAAAAAAAAATCTTCAATGTTGTACAAACACTCTTCTAATAAATAGTTGCATATAATTCTTTTCAATTGTTTCATTTCCAGATTTCATAATTAATAAGGTAATTTATTATACAATGTAATAGCCATAAATACATGAATTTTTTGAGATGTTGAGTATTTACATTGTTTCATTTTCAATTGATTCGAATTTCTTGTGTCGTACTTATGTATATTTTTGTTCAGAGGAAATTTATGTAAGTTGTTTTTGGTGTATAGTAAGCTTTTGTAAATAAATAGTGTAGGAAGAGTCATCGTTTTTAGTTTTTTGAATAGAGGTCTGCATGATATTTACATGACAATTACTATCATCAGTTTGTGACAATCATAGGAATATTATTGTCATATTCATAAGAATATCATAAGAATATTGTCGGCACTGGTGGCGCAGTGCTGTAACTCAGCTACTTGGGGACAAAGTGTTTGGGAGATTATAGGCGATAGGTTCCATGCTCGGTTCTCTTAATACCGACACGGCATCCACTCAATGGTTACCATCAACGTAGACACTACTAGAGAAGTCTGGATTGTCCGTGTTGAATGGTAGTCAATGTTCAGATGTTGGGTAGGGGAGAGAACTGAGTGTCAGACTTGTCAGTTAGCTGAAAATCAGACCAACACTACGTGGTTCGGATTCCACGTAAAGCTTTAGGTCCCATAGCTGCCCTGGGCTATATTGGGGGCTAAAGGAAAATAAATAGTCCTTTCTTAGCTAAGTCAAACTCAGATAGTAATAATGACTACACTCGTTCATCTACACTCATTCACTCCTCCCAATAATGAATAATGAATTATGAATTAACAAATTAAATTGCTGTATAATCTATACAAAAAGTGATTGTGGGTGCTCTAAGAAAATGTCTCTGCTAAAGATCCCATGATTGGCAGATGATTATATGAAAGGAAACTTTCATATAAATTCAAGGTTCGTTTAAGAAACGATACTGCAATTTTCTAGTTGTAATACCTATTACAACTAATATATGCTTTTTAATTATATTAATTATGGTGCAGCTAAATAATGGTTTCATTTAATAAAATTGAAAATGTATAGTAATCGTTGTTTAATTCAGAAAAATAATGGTTTTTAGCATCAGCTTTGGTAAAATGTTGAAGTTATATTTAACTGCTCGTTCAATTAGTTCTATTAATTGTTTGATTCAAAAACTATGTCTGACAAGATAAAAAAACATTGGTTTATGTTCAGTTAATTCTTACAGGCTTACATGAATTTAGAGTCTTTATTCAGTGGAAATTTTCTTTTCACTACACTACTATGAGTTCAGCTGTTTTCGTTATGTGTTTACAACCTGCGAAACATATTTTCAACAGCTGTCTATTGTTTACTACCGAAAGTAACATTGTTTACAACCGAAAATTTTCCACAGTCAACAACATCTGTTTTTATTCCGTAGTGTAGTGAAAAGTATCGTTCAAAACTCGAGTGAAAGTGTTTTGTATGTTTCGACCATTTGAAGTGCTCGACAAGTCTCGCACTTCAAACATATGGTCTCAAACATGCAAAACCCCACTTTCCACTCTTGTTATGAAATATACTATTAAATATGTCAAATTTTACATGTACAAAAATGCAGTTATTTCTTGTATATCCTCTCTATTTTACACGTACATATCTTTAATCGTTTATTTGACGGCTACATCTACATTTTAACCATGAATAAACATCATCCCCCAGAAGCCATACAATACAATAGTATATTTCATAACAAGAGTGGAAAGTGGGGTTTTGCATGTTTGAGACCATATGTTTGAAGTGCGAGACTTGTCGAGCACTTCAAATGGTCGAGAACATACAAAACACATTCACTCGAGTTTTGAACGATAATTTTCACTACACTACGGAATAAAAACAGGTGTTGTTGACTGTGGAAAATTTTCGGTTGTAAACAATGTTACTTTCGGTAGTAAACAATAGACAGCTGTTGAAAATATGATGTTTCGCAGGTTGTAAACACATAACGAAAACAGCTGAACTCATAGTAGTGTAGTGAAAAAAGGTTTTTTGTTATATATATTTCTAAACGAACTTTAATAATTTCTTTCAGTAAGAATCAAGCTTCGTCTTGTAAAAGCACTTGTTTTTCCACGTTTTATTTGTTGCAGCTAACTATACAATGACGTCACTGAAGCTTTGGCTAGTAAACTCATGGTTTATCATAGTTTCTGTATGAGATTTTCTTTCCGTTAAAAAATATGATGCTTAAACCTCTATAAATATTACATTCGAAATTTCATTCTTAAATAGCCCAATCTTAAATGTCTAAAAATGTTGAATATATTGTTTTAGTACTTAAGGAATAGATTACTAAATACAGGGTGAGTCTCTACTGACACCATTAAATTTACCTGTTTGTTTTACTCACAAAAAGGAACAAAAAAGTCCATATTAACCTGTGTCCGATTCTCAACCGTTTGGCTGTAAGGGCTCATATTGTGTGTTTTAAAAATTACTTGACATTAACTCACTGATTGAGCTACAAAAACCAAAGCAAAACACCTACCAGATTTTTATTAATACCATTGAAAAGATTGTTAAATTCTCTGTAAATGTCAATCATTTTGCAAGCAAACGTAATTAAAAACTAGATTTCCTAGAGGAAGTTTATTAAACAAATATGTAACATGTATTTTTCTCCAATTGTTTAAGACCCCATATCAGCACATAAATGTAGTCTAATTTAATGTAAAGTTAAGTAGAAAACTTTTCTCACTAATAAGCTTGGAATAGATGTATAATTTAATTGGGTTGAATATCATGAAACCAAAAATAACACCTAAAATATTTCATAAAACATGGTTTATTCGGTTGGATTTAACAAACAAACTTTCAGTTTTTACGTAATAAAAAACATAATAACTGTAATATTTAGATAATCATGCTTTATTATAACAAAACTACTTTAATAAGTGTTCAATATGTCCACCATTTTCCCTTATGCAGGTACGGACACGGTTTCTTCAACTCCCTTACACTTGCCTTTAGATTGATTTCATTTTTAAGGCATCTAACAGCCCTCACGATTCGATGTCTCAATTCTTCGGCTGTTTGTACTGGCCTTCAGTACACTTCTTACTTCAAAGAACCCCAGACAGAGTAATCAATAGGGTTGAGGTCAGGGGACTGTGGTGGCCAAGCAACAGGACACGTTGAAGTGTGGTGGTGCTCCATCTGCCTGGTAAATAATGCACCGACGCAATTCCAACGGCAAGTCTTCGAGAAGGTCTGGTAGGATATTATTTAGAAATTGAAGGTATTGAACTCCAGTTAATGATGTAGAGAGATCAAGGTAGGGACCTATCAGCTTGTCCCCTATCAGTCCAACCCACACGTTCAACTTAAACCTAGTTTGGCTCCGTGATTCACGACAAACGTGTGGGTTTTCAGTGTCATAGAAGTGTTCATTGTAGTAGTTAAAAACACCGTCTCGTGTAAATGTAGATTCGTCTGTCCACAAGATTGTTTTAAGAAATTCTGCATTATCGTGCTATGAAACCCATTGACAAAATTGACGTCTCAGAGGAGGGTCTCTGGGTTTAATTGTCTGGATTCGAGTAAAGTGGTATGGGTGTATTTGATTTTTACGCAAGAGTCTCAACACAAACGACTGGCTTACTACACATTCAGTAGCAATTCTTCTTGTACTTGTTCTTGGATCTCTTTTGACTTGGGCAAGTATAGCTTCCTCTAACCCAACATCTTGTATGATGTTACCAACGGAGTGGTCATTGACAGGAAATCTACCAGTTTCACTTAGAAAATTATGAACCCTTACAAGTGTTCTTACATTATGAATTCTTCTCTCTGGAAATCAATGAATGTATTCTCTATGACACAATAGAACAAATGCTAATACCCTCACTAATTTTAAGCTAATTATGCTCAAGTATAAAAGTAAAAATAAATATTTCCAAATTGTCCAAAGAAGATGATTTGTGTTTTCACAGACTAATATGAGTAACTATTGTTCAAAATGCGGTAATATTTACAACAGCTGATTTCAGGTACAGAATAATAATAAAAGTGTAACAGCGGATTTCAAATAATAGTCCAATCAGCTCATTATGGAAGTTACATGCAAAACAAAAAACAGGCACAGGTTGAGTTTGGTAGTTAAGTGCAACCGAATAAACCATGTTTTATGAAATATTTTAGGTGTTATTTTTGGTTTCATGATATTCAACCCAATTAAATTATACATCTATTCCAAGCTTATTAGTGAGAAAAGTTTTCTACTTAACTTTACATTAAATTAGACTACATTTATGTGCTGATATGGGGTCTTAAACAATTGGAGAAAAATACATGTTGCATATTTGTTTAATAAACTTCCTCTAGGAAATCTAGTTTTTATTTACGTTTGCTTGCAAAATGATTTACATTTACAGAGAATTTAACGATCTTTTCAATGGTATTAATAAACATCTGGTAGGAGGTTTGCTTTGGTTTTTGTAGCTCAATCAGTGAGTTAATGTCAAGTAATTTAAAAAAAACACAATATGAGCCCTTACAGCCAAACGGTTGAGAATCGGACACAGGTTAATATGGACTTTTTTGTTCCTTTTTGTGAGTACAACAAACGGGTAAATTTAATGGTGTCAGTAGAGACTCACCCTGTATAACTAATAACTTTCAGTTCAACTCAGAAATTGATGTAAAAGAGACACGCTCAGCCTCGTCAGTATTAAAAATTCATATTCAAATAGGACATGATTATAGACTGATTATTTCGTAATAACAGCCTGGAGAGAATGGATTAACTTTCTATAGGTTTAAAGAGTTATAATAGTCGATCTCGGTTCATATTATCATTGAAAGTGTTTCTTTTTTAAACATATGAGTCTGTAATGCTGACTGGGGATGACCTGTGATTAAGAGCGAACGAGTGTATGTAGGAGAGAATGAATAAATTAAAAAGATTGTTAGAAGCCTATTTCATTTAAATTATGAACTTATTTGAAATATTATAATCAGTTGTATTTTAATTTAATTAATTCATGTATTTCCTCGTAAAATACATGAACTCGTAAAATACATGTATAACTTGTTTTCGTAAAATAGGATTTGTTAAATTTAATATCTACAATTAGGGGACCTTCCCGAATGCTTCGAGTGCCAACGCCGTCACTCGCTTTTCTCGAGAGGGGTTACTTGGCCTATGGCTTTTCCTGGGAACTCTGTCTTTATCCCCTTAGTAAAACTCGGCTTGTGGCCTCTTGGGAAAACTCTACTACAATCTTATTTGAGGAAAACACCTGTAGCTTCGTGGGAAAGATCGGCCTATGGACTCGCTAGGGAGATCGGGCTGTATCATCGTGATTATTTTTTCTTTTTTTTTCTTTTTTGGAGTTAGTGGATAGTAATAAGATATTTTTTACAAAATCTAGTAGTATATTAGGAATCAGGGACATAATGAGAACTTGATACACCACTGTACCGGGTCTTTTGACCGGTACATTTCGTTTTTTCATCGTAGTCTGCCGGGCTGCCTGAGATTCGCTTTTGCCCGGCGATTCACGTACTTTGGTGGCCGTTGGCCCGGTTTCGTTCGTTCCTGGGTCCAGCTTCGGTCAGGTTGGCCTGTCTATTCTCTTGTTCTCAGCAGCCGTTCGTCACGAGAATATGCGAGGCTAAAGGCACCTAAAACGTAAGTGTTCATTTTGTAAGTTTTAATATCTAATCATCCTTTTGGTGAGAATATTTTGTTTCAATAATATTAATAGTTCTTGCTTGTGTTTCAGGGTTTTGTTAAATTTTGTGTTCTTCGTCTAGATGTTTCTCAGACTAGGTTAAAGCCATGTGCTCAATGTTACAGTTTTACCAGTAATTGCTTTATTATATCTTGTTTTATTTTCAATTTTAATTCTGTATAATGTTTATTGAGCCTTTTTTCAGTTGGAGTTACCGATATATCATATTTTTTGTTCTTTGCCAATAACCTAGCCTATCTGTGTAATTTGATTTTCATGTTATAACCTATTGCTCATGTATCCATAGCCTAGTTTCAGTTTGTCATTTTTAGTTCCATATACGTAATTACGTCTGTTATATTTTGTTAAATTGTAAGTTGGTTTAAATTATTCATAGCCTAAAGTTAATCTTTCATTGTCTTGTTTGCTCCACTCATGTTCTTGTTTGTCTCTTCATGTTCAGTTTGGCAAAATCATGCACACTTATATTTAGTTGTTATGTGTTATTTTTGTAAAAGGGTTTGGCTGTTCTATTTTTAATGGCTGTGTTTGACCTTGCAGTCCAGGGTCCTTGAGTGGGACGTTCAGCCCTCGGCCTGCCGTCCGGGGATTGTCTACCATCTGTACTGCTAGCCTGGCCTGAGGACCATGTTGGAGCCTGGAGTCGCCCTCTACCCTCTCTACATCTTTGGTGGTAGAAGTCTTCTGTCCTCAGGTCAGTGCGTTCTATGTCGTTTTTCCCGGCGGCTGAGCTGGGGGTTGCTAATGTGAAATATAGAAAAAAAAAGAAGAAAAAAATGCTTGTTGAACTTTATGTGGCCTAGGCCTAAACTTCTAAACTGGGACAAAGTGATTGATGAAACAGCCATGGGGACCTATATATGTATTTTTTTTTTTATAAAAGGAAAAAGAACTTAAAATACAGACAAAAGGAACTTTTTAATGTTAATATTTATTTATATTTGTATTTCTTGTTATTTAGTTTAATTAGTTTATTTTGTTGTTAGATTTTTTTAGAGTTTATATTTGTTAGGTCCCTATTGTTAAATTGTGTTGGTATTTATTTTTATGCTTTAGGCCTAGTGATTCAGTTATTTATTTATTTATTTCGTGTTTTGGTATTATTTATGTCAGGGGATAATAGAACGGTACCGTGTTATATTTTTTTTAATTGTTTAATTTTTAACTCTCACCAAAAGGGGATTATTGTGTTTTGCTTAACTTCTTATTCGGAGCTGCCCAGGGATTCCGGCTTACTCCCTGGCCTCGGTGGAATCAAGGGACATGTGGGCTAAATTGCCGGTTTAAGTTTTGTGATCCAAAGGTTCTAAATTTTCACTTTTATGTGGGCATTAAATTTATCTTACGTTTTGGGGGTCTCCGGCTAAACTGCAGATAGGCCATGTAGTTGTTAATTGGTAATTTTGGTATTTGTTGAGTTTGTTATTTTTGTAGCTTTTGTGTCTTCTCTTGTTAATTTTAGTGTTTATTGTTATTTATTGAAGTGCGAATTGATATTGTGGCCTTCTGCCGTTTTTTGTACGGTTAACTTTTGTTCTCTTTGGTAATAAACTAGTTTTGCTCAGCTGCCGAGTTTTATTTTGACCCTCCAACTGCCACCCGTGATCCCATCGCTCGACTTGTTTTGAGCCATCCCCCGGTTGGCACGCTTACCAGCTTTGGTGGGGGGGGATGGGTCTCACCACTTGGTCTGTTATTTTAACGTTGCTGAATCATGGGTTTGAGGCACGTTATTTCAAGGGACAGAGCTCATAAACTTTGTCTCATCCCAAATATAATAGTATATTTATATTAAGAGATAATTACCTATTTTCTATGTAGTTTCACATCCCCTTGGATGTTTTAATGAAAAATAACCCAGTTTTATTTTGTTTTTGGACAATTTTTCATAATTTAGGATCATATACCCTATATAATTTGCACCTCCAAATCTGACTGTATATTTGGATTTGTAAGATAAATACGTTTAATTGATACTCCACTTGAGTAGATAACGTTAGGATTGATTAATTTTACATTTTAAAAAATTGTGGGTTTTAGCTCTCAATAACCCAACATTTTTAGTTTCCAGTTGAAATAAGGGGCACATTTGTTACACGTGCAGACCAGTCTAGTTTTGAATATTTTACTCGAGTATTGTTTTAGCTATGTCAAAAGCACTACCTCTAGGTAAAAAAGGCCGCCATATGAGTTAAAAACTGAACTGTTGTAAGAGAATTTTAAAGATATAAATTATTCAAATAACAGAGGAATGGAAAACACTTTAGGTCCCAATGTTCAAAGAGCACTTCCTGTTCATTGTGCCTCTACACCACAGGATATTTTACTTAAGAACTGTGTATAAATTTAGGCTTTTCAGATAGCTTTTCAGATAGCAGCATATGTTGGATTAGATCTTACTTAGCTGATCGTCAGCAGTGTGTGCGTGTGGGCGATAGAACTTCAATTTTCAAATCTGTTTCATCTGGTGTTCCTCAAGGCTCGATTTTGGGTCCACTGCTATTTTCCCTATATATTAACGATATTAGCTCAGTCTTATCCTTCACGAAACATCACATGTATGCTGACGATTTGCAAATCTATGCTCACTCCTGTATTAGTACCTTAAACGAAACAATAACTTGTATTAACCTAGATATTGAAAATTTAGTCAAATGGACCAAAAATTATGGCCTTAAACTTAATGAGGATAAAACACAGCCCATTATTATTTGTTCTTCTCGCCTTCACACCAAATTCAGTATAAACAACATCAAACAAATTCTAGTCAATGGCAACCCTCTGCCTTTCTGTACCTCAGTTAAAACTTTAGGTGTTATTTTTAACCAGAATATGACTTGGGAAGAAGAAGTGCTTAGTGTTTGTAAAAAGGCTTTTGGTTCTATCCATTCCCTCAAACAACTTCAATACTTTCTCCCAGTAAAAATAAAGCTTCGTCTTGTAAAAGCACTTATCTTTCCACATTTCATCTATTGCAACTCTGTGTACAATGACATGACTGTGGCTTTGGCTAATAAACTTCAGGTTTGTCAAAATTATTGTATTAGATTTATTTTTGATTTAAAATATGATGATCATATCTCTCAATACTATATTCAAAATTCCATTCTTAAATTGGCCGACCTTAGATTATTAAAAATATTGAGTATTTTGTTTTTAGTACTTAATGATGGGAATCCGAAATACCTCTCTCAAAACTTTCAATATAACTCAAAAATTGGTGCAAAGGAGACACGCTCAGCCTCGTCAATATTGCGTATTCCTCTTCATAGAACATCTTTCTACACAAATTCATTTTCAGTAACTGCCTGCAGAGAATGGAATAAACTTTCTCCATATTTAAAGAGATATGACAGTCGGGCTCGGTTCACAGCATCATTGAAAACCTTTCTTTTTGAACGGATGAGTCTGTGATGGTAGCTGGGGATGGGGTCTGGGATTAGGGTCGAACGAGTGTATGAGTGAGAGAATGGTAAAGTTGATAATATGTTAGTAGTTGATTTAGTTTATATTATTTGCTTCTTTGTAATGTTATTATTATTATTTTTCTTTAGTTTAGTTCTGTATTTCATGTTTTAGGCTTTGTTATATTACTATTTTAACATAAAAGGGTTAACTGTAAGAGAGGACTTATTAGTCCTAAGTTCGCCAATTGTATAAAAACTTTTGTACAATAAAGCCATTATTATTATTATTATTATTATTATTATAAACAGAATATAAACCTTTTCAGATACTGCCTAAAATTTTATTTACAAATTATTTCTGGTGACTTAAATTATTAAGCTCTTAATTTAATGGTTTTAACAGACTCTTTAAAGCTCGTTTTCTCCATATTTATAAAATCACGAACTGAACCGATTAAAGAAATTAAAAAATTATAAATTATATAATAAACTGTTTACCACATTTACACTATTTAATCGATTGTTTTTTGATATTGTTAAATTTTATAGTATTGAAGTACTGGTAGTTAATATGTTTAAGTATTTTTCAATAAATTATTAAAAGTAAAAGAGTAAAATAATATTTTATTTATGCTTTATTTCCTAAAAAATCTGTAAGCGTGTGACCAAATGGGTGTGAGAGGTTAACCGAGTTAGCCCAGCATGTAATTATGTTTTCCTTGCAGTCATAAAGTCTGCAATGTTCTCCGTTTATGACCTCTTTTAGTGCGTAGTAAAATCATAAATTTTGATTTAATTAGTTTCAGCCAACACGTATGGTAAGAGCCACATAATTTACCCAAGTCATTGTTACGAACGATTTAAATGACTTTAAATTATGCGATTAAACTCAGTAAAATAATAATATATGTGGTGTTTTTAGTAATTCATAGATTTAGTTGAGTGTTTCATTATATTTATTCCGTATCGTTAATAAGAAAAATCTGAACAAATAAAATATAACGTAATGATGTCTCCTGACTTCTTTAGTTATGGCTGTAAAATGAAAAATGTACATTACATTGAATTACATCACCTGCCTAAACATCAAGGGTTGGAACTCGTATAGGCTAAACTAAAAAGTCAAATCGTTATCTCACCTTTATTTTACTAAATTAATTTAAGGGTATATTTAACTAACTTTCTTTGTAAAGAAAGTACAATAATGTTATTTACGTTAAAATTACTTGAATAAAAATCAAGCCCAGTCCAATCTTGTTCTTAAATTATTTTTTTGTAGTAAAAGTAAAAAGAACAAATTGTTAAAAATAATCAAGATACATATCCTAAAATCTGTATTACATAACGTTTTAGGTTACGATCTGATTTAAAAAATCATTATTATTAGTGTACAACCATACTTTTAATTTCTTACGAAAATTTTTCAGTTAGTTACTTTCTTTGATGTTTAAGTAAATGGTGGTAAGAAATTCATGGAATCTTATTAGTTAATATCACTATGACGAGGTCCAATCATCACGCTAAGGACTCATTAAAGTGGTACAAACTACATGTATCAACGATATAACGCCATAATATAGATACAGAATATAATATACAGGGTTAGGCAAAAGTCTGGAATATGTTTATTAATGTCAAAACCATTGAAAGAAATGTTATGAAATTTAGCAGTTGTGTACATGTTCATATACCAAATATTTAGACATATTTCACTTGTTTTTCGCTTCGCCCATGAAGGAAGTTTAAAAGTTTTAAATGTTAGCCTACCTTGAGTTATGCCTCATTTTAAAGGTGTTTGTTTGTAAAATACAAGAATGCAAACCTGAGGTGAAAAGGATGACCAGTTAGAAAATATGGCCTCTCAAGGAATTTAATGTCAGGGTTGGGCAAAAGGCTGGAATGTATTTATTAATTTTAAAAATATCAAAAAAAAGTAATGAAACTTTATATTTATGTACCCCTATACCAAATGGGACATATTTTACTTGTTTTTTTGCGTATCCAGGGGGTGGCATATGAAGGAAGTTTTAAAAATGTTAAATGTAAGCCTACCTCGAGTTATACCTCATTTTAAAGGTATTGTAAAAAACAAGGATGTAAACCTGAGGTGAAAAGGATGACCCAGTTAGAAAATATTGCCTCTTAAAGAATTGAATGTCATATACTAACACTGATTAAGACAAAGGTATGATAGTCATTATCTATTGCTGTGTAGAGCTATATTTTAGCTAACTGAATATGAGAAATTAAATTTCACGAAAAATAAGCAACAAATTATTATAATAATATTCTTAAACTATTTTTTTACGGAAACATACTGTTAAAAGTGTTTAGAACTAATTCGTACTTATTTTAATCTTAGTTAAATAGCATAGCTATTTTTATAACTTAGTCGTTTGTTACGATTGTTAACAATCAACAACATACTCAGCAACTGGGACCTGAAACTGTTAAATAAATAGACCTATAACTGAGAAGAATTAGTAATATGACATTAAATTCTTTGAATCGCTGTATTTTTTACCTCAAGTTTGCACTTTTATATTGTACAGACATACCTTTAAAATGAGGTATAACTCGAGGAAGGCTTACATTTAAAATTTTTAAGACTACCTTTATGGGCTTTCGCCTGGCTATGCGATAAACAAGTAAAATATATAAAAAATGTTTTGTATGTACATATACATTTTTGGTACATATACATACATGTACATAAACTGAACACATACATGTACATACATAACTGAAGATTTTCATTACATATCTTTTAAATGGTTTTGAAATTAATAAATATATTCCAGACTTTTCCCCAACCTAGTATAAAAATAATTTGTATAGTAATATTATACAAATTATTTAATATATTAACTATGTATTTAATAGTAGTTATCAACTATGTGTATGAAAGCTGTATTTGCTATGTAAAATGCAAACTGTAGGAATAATATGTATTATTTAAGCCGCCAACTTTACCATCTAAAACCTTACTGCAGATAAGTGTTTCGTTCAAGAAAGGCGAATTTTAGTGGGCCTGAGATTGAACTGTGAAGGAATTTAATGATGAAATTCTGTACAACTGACTGATACTATGGTACAATGAATATATTAATACGACATCAAAAACATTTTAATAATAAAGAATGGAAAATTGGAGACTTCTGAGGTGAAGTTCTAAGATAAACTCTATAGTTATAAAAATAGCCTTATTTTATGCACGTACGGAGTAAAAAGAGTCACTGGAGACATTACTATAGTATTTTATATTTAAGCATGAAAAAGTATTTAAGTTTTTTGACATATAGTAAGCATTGTTGCAAATTCTCAAATTTAAGAAATGGGGGAAATGAAAAATTTGCACTTTTCTAAGCAATGTACATAAGAAGCTCTCACTTTATTTATGTAGATGTCACTTTTAATAGTTACTTGAAAATTACTTAAGTTGCATGAAGTCATATCATTTACTATGTTGTGCAGTTCAAGTACAGTGGAGTCTAAGCCGTATTTTCAAACAAATGGATATTGTACATTGTAATACAGTTGATAGCTTTATATACATTGTAAAATAGCATAAATGGCAAGAGTTAATTTCACATAAAAATTATAATTTTTATTAAAGGTATTTCTATAACAAAACGATAACAATAATAATTACTCCCCATGCCAAGTCATAAATATACAGAGTAAACATTAAATTACAAAAAAAATGAAAAAAATACAGCCAACAAACACTAATGTAAATTTTATTTTGATTAAAACTAAATTGACAAATATATACACTTCTAAATAAATTAAGGTATGATAAATTATTCAAATAAAATTGGGAATAGTGAGCCAATATAAAAAACATCAATGATGTAATTTATAACTTACCGGGAATGCTTCCTTGACTGTAAATTATTGAATCACCAATACCGTATTAATTTTGTGGAAATATCTACTGCAAACATTTACAAATTTTAACTGATTGGACGCGGGATATCATATGGTGCATATCTGATGGGTATTTCACTTAAAATAATAACACTAATAAATTTTTGTGTGATTTTTTTGTGGTATACTTTTTATGTCTTCTTTACTTCGAGTAACAGCTGGCAAATTGGCTCATAACTTCTTTACCACCAAATCTTATATAAGTGTTGTCAATTTATTAAGAAATGTTTGTGCAATTTTGTACTTTTATAAGAAATAGGACAAATAACAAGCGAATACAATCAAACGATCACAAACAAACTTTGGAAAAATAATAATTTGTCTATTTCAATATATTATTTTCTTGTCTAGAGGTAAACATTTAAAATCTAATTTAATAACCAATAAAATCACTTTGTTATTTAACTTCTCGTAATTATAATGCCATGCTGTTTTCCAACAAAGTCAATAAATCTAATTAAAACACTCATTGCTCTATTACATTGTTGGCAGAGCAATAACTGTTTACCGACATTAATGGAGTTTACCATAAAAAACCTGTGGTTAAAAATGACGAGTTTTACATGTCCATTTGATGTGTTTTTCGGCTTTGATATAGCTTTGACTGTTAATTTTCAACTAAGCGTTTATTCGTACTAACAATATTATCAGCTGTAAAAGAACCTCTTTAGGTAGTAACAAATCTTCGATGACAAACTGTCTAGTCTGTAGTATTAGGAAAAATATCTAAGCAAAAATATTAATTTAGTTTTTAGATTCAGAAAAGTGTACTGTCATAGAAAATATTAAAATACATTTTATAATATGCGTGTTGCATGAACAATAAGTGGAAATAAAAAAGCAATTGTAACAAGAAATAAATGCACTCCTAACTAAACAATGTTGTTATCCCGTAAGTATTAATGGACACTGTAGTATTCCTTTGAGGGTAAAAAAAGACTTTAGAATTGAATTCATTGACACGAGATTCTGCTTTGATATTTTTAAGAAGTTTAAAGTCTGACTCTAAAAGTATGTGTGCCTCTGAAAGATTGTGGTGTTATGTTGTAGAATAATTATTCTATTCATATTTATAAAGTTATAAATCTCATTATTGTGATATTGAAAGAAGTGTTCCAATAAATAATTCCATTATTTATCGAATTATATTGTATATTGGTCTGAAAATCAGACCAGCACTACGTGGTTCGGATTCCACGTAAAGTTGTAGGTCCCTTAGTTGCCCTGGCAGTTGGGCTATTACTAAATTGCCCTTTCTGAGGAACAGTAAAACTCAGTTAGTAACCAGACTACACTCATCCACACTCATCCTACACTCATATAATCATTCATATTCGCCTTAAAATATCAACAACGTTGTGTCGGCGTCTCACATGAAAGAATGTAAGAATGTAAAAAAGATTAATTTATACAGTATTTTTACAAACTAATAAAATAAAATTATATCAGGATATAAACCTCCGCACGAATCAGATTTCTTTATACAAAGGATTACTCATTTGCTTTTTTTGTAATCGAAAAGTTTGCAATCTTGATGACTCAGTCCCCAGATGTCAAGTACATTGCTTATATGAGAAAATAAGCAGCAAAAGTAAGCTGTGAGGGGAACATTTATGTCAGAAAATGTATCAAGTCTACGAACGAGGCACATACAACTAGCATTACTAGATACTTTTGCCGTCCTATCTGAAAAACTAAGACGGAAATCAATAATTAAACCAAGAAACCTACCTTGATGGAATGATACAATTTCACTGTCACCAATATTAGTCCTAGTGAGAAACTCTGTCTCACTATGATTCCACAGAGAGCCTTATACACATAGTTTTTTATGTTTTCTAACTTGCATTTTGTCTGTCTCGCTGCTATTTAGTAATTAGTGCATTATTACAAAGACAAACCATTCTGAACATTTTTTGTTGGCTTATAAAATACCAAAACGGTTGTCACTGTAATAAATCATTGCAATTCTAAAAATGTTAGAGCCACAAAAAATTGTGTTAAGGGCCACACGCGGCCTGAATGCCACGTAGGAAGTATCTCTGGTCTAAGGTGTCATTGAAATTCAGTAATTTTACAGTAAATTAAATCAATAACATTTCTTTTAGCTAATTAAATAAAAATATAACTTTGTGAGAGCCATTGCAATAACAATTAGAAATTATCAAGAACATTATTACAACTGTTAATTATACTTTAAGTAAGTATAGTCTACAATCGAGGATAAATACTATTTTAACTATTTCGTAAATATCCGAGTAATTGTTTTTGGGATTTTTTTATTTCACTTATAGTAGATTAAAGACTAAATGTTTAATTGTATTACCAATTTTAATTTATTATATTTGTTATCACTCTACATTATGGTCAAATTCAACGCTCTATTTCCTGTTACAAACACGTAATCACTAAAAATATGTAGTTAACATTGTGAATCATGCTGGGAGGGGGGTGGAGGAGGGGAGGTACCAGTCTGTAACATGCGTGATACCGCACCATTCACACGTTAACCCTCTGACACGGACAAACTTAACTTAGCGCCGACAGATAGTATTATATAAAAATGTATTGCATAACAGTGGCATAATGATGTTTATTAAATTTAGAATGTATTTAGATTAAATTAAATTTAGTCTATACCGGAGATGCAAAATTGTTTACGAACGAATTGATTTTTATTCAGTATATTGAGTGGTTATTAAGTATACATATGGATTTTATCAAAGGTAGCCTTTTCCAAAACCGTCGAGCCACCCTACGTTGGAAAGTCGACAGCCCTGGAGTAAACTTGCAAACTTACTGTCAGTGGACGAAACGTGCTGTTTTATCTCTACTGTTTCATGAACACTATAACGTTAGGCTTATTAGTCCATACTTGATCTTAAGAGTTTTTTGAATTGAAATCTTTAAGGATTGGATTTAAAGTTTCACATATTTAACTGTAGCAAATTTTAAGTATACTCATTGTTTACAAAAATCAACTCATGATCCACTAGAATAGTTCTTCACCTATCACATAACACTTCAAGTGTTGTAATACGATCATTATTACGGACCGAATCCTTGAAATAGCAAGCCATGTTTTTTGGTGTTTTTCGTTGAGTGAAACATCCCCCTTACAAGTTTGCTAAATCATTCTAACTTCTGTTCGTTTGCTTATTTGTAATAATTAAACATCAATTTAATGAAACGTAACACTGAGCACCATGTTACTTCATCTTAACTATGTATTGTAAATGAAATTTTAAATACGCTGATCGTTAGATAGTTTTGTCCGAATCATTGGTATTGAAACGAGTTAAATTTAGTGTTGCCAATGCAAATGTTACAGATTTAAGTATGGGTTTCTATTTCATCGAATTTGTTTGTAATATTTATCGTAATTTGAAGTTTATTTCAAAATATGAAGTGTGAAGACCTATCAAGTGTACATTAAGTTGGTTTTTGTGAATCATGGAATATTTATCTTCTTTTGTAATGTTTAAATATGTTAAAGTTAGTATTTCATTCTTGACGATTTTACATCGATAAGCTCAATAGAATAAACTTATAGTTCTCTAGAATGGATGTTTAATATTTACAAAGTGTTCACCATGACTCATTATGTTCAAACTCTATAAGTTTGGTGAGTTATTGACCAAATCACTGTGATAGAGTATGTGCAACGAGGAAATGGTTCTGCTTTGATCATATTTTTCATTGCGTAGTCAAATACAATATTTATACTTAACGTTTAGAAAAAGCAAGAAGCTATATTAACTTTACCTGAACCAAATATTTATTTAAATTTGTAAATTGTTATAGCCATTTGGGTTTCAAGTATACAATTTATTTTAAATTGGATTTTGTAATTGAGATTAACAATTTATTGCTCAGTGATGTTACGTTACTTAAAAAGTAAATAACAACCCTTCTTTTATTTTAGAAGGAAAAGAAGGATATACATTAGTTATGGAGGGTTTGTCCTCCTATTTAGAGACTGATTAATTGTCGACAGCTTTGTCCTAACTCTTGGTTTAAGCAGCTTTCTCAAAAATATAACCGTTAAAGTAAAATCTTATTTACACTCTTGCCTAAGTTTGTAGTTTTTAGTATAAAACTATTTATGTTAAAAAAAATATCAATTACATAATTTATTACCACAGTTAATGCTAGTTATCAATTTATTGGTCCAGCCAATTACTATTTAAATGATAATTTCATCATTTGTCAAGTAAAGCTCAGTGATAAAAGAAGTTATATCTTTTCATTTTAAAATCTAACTTGATTTATCTACACCGGTATATAAATTTAAAGCCATGTAAACATGAAAAGTACGAGTTAAAAAAAAACACAGATTTTTAGAAATACCAAGAGTAACAGCTATATTTTTATGAACACTGAGTTCAATGCAATGTATTTCGGAAGCGCAAACCCACATTTCTGCAGTGAGGATGTAAACCATCTAACTCTATGCTAATTGATGGAAAACAATATTTTAATCGATAATTTTGTAGTGACATATTACTTAAACAATTAATCTGTAAATTATAACAAAAATTGGAATTAATTAATTTATCTCACTAATCGCATAATACAATTATTTTACTCAATATACATAAATACAATTTATATAAAAAAATAAATTCAGTACTTTGGGATCTTTTTGTATATTTAAAAAGAGAGTGTGGATAAGATGTCTTCATGAATATATGTAAAGATTAATCAAATCAAGACTAAGAGACGAACCAGCATAACTTTCAAAACTGCTCCTGGTCTCATAGAGGGTTCGTTAGGACAGTACGATTTGAATTCCAATGAGCAGTTTTAAATAAATAATAAAACTCAACGCTCAAAGCCAGCATTTCCGATGGCACGAATCCACTGTAGTATTTACAGTGGTATTATGTTATTACATAACATAATAGTCCACTATTATAAAGAGTTCACTAACATAATACCATGAGATACGTACATAAAAACATGACAATCTCTTGCACAAGTTAATTTCAGTATGAATATAATAATGCATGGTTTCGTAGTGGACAGGCTAGATAGTTTGTGATTACTAGCTACCAGCCCAAATTCATTATGGAGGAACTTTTTCAATAATCAGATGAAATGTGTCCTAAAATATTAACTTTATACATTCAATAGTTAAATTTAAATATCCTTGTAGACTATATAAATATCAACAATATTTATAAAACTTCATATAAAATAAATAAAAACACATTATAAACACTTTTAACATTATTAGTTGTAAATGAACTAAATCTTAACATTGAACCGACTTAACAAAGTGTAATATATTATATAGAGTCTACAACAATAATGATGGTATTTTATGTTATTAAATGCAACAATTTATTAACTTTAGTATTTTATTAAAAACCAGAATTCTTACATTCTTACATATGAGACGCAGACACAACGTTGTTGGTATTTTAAGGCAAATATGAATGGTTATATGAGTGTGGATGAATGTAGTCTGGTTAGTATCTGAGTTCAACTGTTCCTCAGAAAGGGCAATTTATTAATAGCCCAACAGACAGCACATCTAAGGGACCTACAGTTTTACGTGGAATCCGATCCACGTAGTGCTGGTCTGATTTTCAGCTGATTGACAAGCCTGATAGTTATCTCCCCCACACAACATCCGCACAATGTTTACCACCCAACATGGACACCCCAGACTTCTCTAGTAATGTCCACGCCGATAGCAACCATCAAGCAGAGGCCATGTCGGTATTAAGAGGACCGAGCATCCAACATATCGCCTACAATCTCTCAAACACTTTGTCCCCATGTAGCTGGGTTACAGCAGTGCGCCACCAGTGCCGACACAAAACATTAAATAAAATGTTTTATTGAAACATCAGTGCATTATTATACATCAATACCACACTTTTCCGATCTTGATAGGCAGCTCCTCCTCCATCATCAATAGCACCTTCTCCATATCTTAGCTGATCGGAGTGTTTCCTTTTAAGGATTTCTTCAAACATTACTGCATATGAGTTAGGACCATTTCGTTTCTTGACTGTCTGCTGTCCATTCAGGTTTTGTTTCATTTTTACCCATACTTTTACCTCCTCGTCAAAATGTCTATCTTGTCATTTTCCATCTTTTTACATTTTTTCCATTGATTCCGTTTAATTTTCCTCTATCACTTTCAACATCAAATAAGCATTTTTAAGTGATTGATTGAATACCCTTTTTCCACCAGATAACTTTTATTTAAGTTCTGCAAATCACCCGAAAATCACCATACATTCTTACGCCACCATCGGGCTTTTCTATATTCACCGCAGGATTTGCCCATTCTATAGGTGTTTCTGCAGGATAACTTTTTTCCAGTACAACCAATCTACGAGTATCTAGTTCCATTTCTATCCTTTGTTTCATGGGGAATAGAAATCTACGTGCTGGGAAACGTTTAGACTCAGCATCTTGTTTAATATGTATTATTGCCTAATATCCTTTGATTGTTCCTAACTTATCAGCAAATTCTTACCTTTAGAATTAAGATAGCTGCGCTTTGAAACTGTTACGTGTGACGGCCATTTAATCTTAAATCATAACATCCAAGGAATCCAAACAATGACGACTCATTTACATTAATTACAGTCAATCTTATGTTTATTATTTCGTTACAAACATTCAAATTAACATAACACTTTCTCAGAACATCGTGTGTTATTTATTACCATAAGCTATAGATATATCAATAAGATACGAATTTGAAAACATGCCGATCTTTTTCACAAATGAATTAGAGCATATGGTTCCAATACTAATTCCTCCAGCGTGAGTGACGCCAACTACCTTAGTAGGTGAAAGTTCTGACTAAAAAGAAAGACATTTTATGGGAAATATTGGTAATTTTAATATTATTTTGATTTAAATGGTAAATATAGTAGCCTATACTTGAATCGCCATAACCAATTAGAACTACTTTTGGTTATCGATACGTACTTGTATAGTGAGCTATGGGCTTTTTTAAATTCATACCAGTACGTGATATTCAAGTTAAGAAATATAAGATAACAGCGTTACATGGGTAGATAAACATCTCATATTTATGTGTTCACTTTGGAACTTGAAACAATTAGAACTAAAAATACTTATCACCGAGTTTGCCTTTGGGAATTTTTTGTTTATTTAAAAAGAGATAATAGAACATTTGTCCTCATGAATATAATGTAAAGATTAATTCAATAAAGATTAAAAATTGAACGAACGATTAAAAAGAAAGAATGCTCCTGATATCATAAAGGGTTCATCGGGAAGAGTTTGCCTTTTCTCTCCCATAAGACATATTTAGATCGAACATGTTAACATATATGTTTTCAGTTTATTATATCCTTATATTTCATTGTTCGTAGCGCATTTTTGTCTTATGATCATGACTTTTAATTAGAAAAAATATTGTTTGTATTGACCCACCCATCCATCTACACAATTGTAGTGTTAATGGCCTACCCACCCACCTATAAACGTACATTAGTAATGGAATCTTGACTACGCATCCTATTACTTACCACGGATACCTCATGTTATGAGACAGTTCGTGCCAGTAATTTTGTTCGCTAGTGAGGTATACCAATACAGCTGGTTTAAAATGTAGCCTATTATATTTACATGGGACTACACTAATGCTCCACTACTGAATCCTAGCACAGTTGACAATTAGATATACGATTGGATGAAAAATTGACTTTAGGTGTATAAAATGATGATAACAATCAAGATTTCTGGACTTTTATTGTTATTTACACCATAATTGTTAACTATAAATCTTATTTTTTCTGATGACAGGTATGTAGTTTGAACATTAAATGTATGGAGCTCATGTTTGAAAAACGTCAGATCGAACATAATATTAAAACTTTACACTATGCTAAAACAGTTATTACAGTTAGTACAGATCAAAATAAAGGTTTTAAAAAAAATTTAAGGCCTTGAAAAGTACGTAGAAATTTCACTTTTTCCAGCCAAATAAAATTATTTCCCAAAGCTCTCTTGAATTTGATACAACTACAAGCAGACTCTCAATTTGGGGGTTCCATGTACACGTACACTGCAACACGCGTATTGCAACAATACAAAAAATATGTGAGATCGAACATGTTTTTCGAACATGAGCTTATTTACCTGACTTAGCAAGACATATACACATATGTGCTAAGTCAGGTACATGCCTTGAATGGTGGATTAATACAACAATACAAAATATATCAATATAATGTACATATATATTTAAATTAAATAATATATAAAAGTAACTGGTCTCTGTGTTCTTAAAACTGTGTTTTTCTCATTACAAAATCTGGCCTTGTGTGGTTAGTTAGATACGAGGCAAGCCCGTGATGATTACAGCAATAAAGTTGGCTTAGTTTATGACGACTTTTAGTGTGTTATACGTCACGGATGATAACATCATTATTTTACACTGGAATGTATTACCTATCTCACTGTATAGATAAGAATATATAGTGGTAGAATATTAACTTATTTGATTTTCGTTTAGTTGTTATTTGAATAAGCACGTATATTAAAGCTACTGTTAAACCAAATAGAAAGAAATTTAAGTATTGAAAGAAGAAAATGATGAAAGCCTTGAAAAAGTTTTTGAGCGAGAAAGTAAGTATTGTACACGAAAGTAGCGTTTTACTTAAGTAAATTTCAATACTGAAAAAGGAAAATAATATGATCATGAAAGAATTTATTTAATTTAAAAAAGTTAAAATAACTGGTAAAGAAAACAGAGTTACAGAGAATATTAGGCAAATTAAACATATATCTAATATTGGACTGAATTGTACGTAAGTGATTCAAAACCGTTGTAAGGATGAAGCAACCTCAGTTAGTAATCTACATTTATACTTATTTACGTATGACACATAATATTGGGCCAATCTATTCGACTAATATATATACCCGAATTTTACTACCATTTAACAAAATAGGTTGGATCATGGTCTTGTATATCTGTAATTTTGTTTATTTTTATACAACTGTCAATGAAATTACCTTCTTCTAAGATCTTAGACATTTATAGAATTTAATCATTTTGTTTGGATATCTTCACCATCTGAGTTTCTACTGTTGATTGGTATTCAGTGTCCTTGAAATTGTCTTCACACTTTATATACAGTATAAATGCCCATCTTTACTCTTAGATTATATTGTTTAATGGTTGTATTCCAAAAATAAAGATCTTGGTAATTCTGAATTTATATGCAGTCATTTTCATCCTTTGACGAAGAGCATCCTAATAATAAATTATTAAGCAATGAAACTTGTAGATCAAACTTGAGTACTTGAATACAGTATTTCCAGTTCATCTATAAAATATACTGTTGTGGTCGTGTCATGTAACTGTTTTGATACATCTATATTGTTCCATTACAGACTATCAATGTTCCAATCGAGCACACTGACTAGAAATCTGGGTGTGGTTTACTTTTATAGCTATTTAAAATAAAATATAATACCTAAGTCTCTTATAATTAGGTCACAGTGGTAATTATAAGACAAATTACGTATCTTGTAATAAAAAAATCCCAAGTAAATTAAATGTATAAATAACTTGAATCACATAAAAATTTTTCATGCAATATAACACATATAGGTCTCAATTTTCTGCGATGTAAGATTGCATTAGTGTGTTTATGAATTCCGTTCGGTAGATTATTAGTCAGATCTATGCAGTTCATTACATACGGTTTAATATTATCCAACTGTAACTTTTTACACACTGCAAATTTTACACACATAATTTGGTATAATTACTAGTTTTATTTTGTATGATTATTTCTATGTCACTGTTATTGTATACTTATACCACTCGTTACCACTACAATTCTTCACTACTACCACATAATATGTTAACATTCCACGAGATACTTTTTACTTGACCATCATTCCTAAATGACCAATAATATGTGTCGTTTACTTACCACTCATAATAGGAACATTACTTACCAACACAATTTTATATTATATACTAATGGAAATTAACAATGAAAAATAATAAATATTTTATAAAAACTATGAATACACACCTCTAAGAAGCGCAAAGAGACAGGGGAATAGTCAGACTCACTGGAGCAGACGAAACGAGCTTAGCGAAGTTGTCGATGATATGCTTGCTGAGATTTTATGACACGCACTGTTTTACCTACAGATTATAGTTAAAATTTTCTCACTGTCTCTCCATTCTGTGTCAACGTTCATCTTACCCTGAGCCACCACGCACCTCACAACAGCTACACAAACATTGAGTAACCAGAAAAAGTTTCTTGACTATTTTTAACATAGGCTTCGATTCCTGAAGACTATTATTTATTAATAATGAGGAGTTTCTTTCCAATCAAAATAAATGTTTTATTCACAATTTTAGTAACATAAATACTAGATTTCTATCGGATTAGGAAATCTGAAAACTTAATTTATAATTCAATAAAATGAATACAAATATAAATAATCGGTCTACTTTCAGCGAAACAGAATATTAATTTGGATTTGAATTGCTAAAAATAGTAATATACCATAGGTCAGATTATATATTCCAGTAGTTTATTTGTTACATATTTGAACATTCTGGATAAGCTCGTAATAACCAGAACCAATATTGGCCCTCTACGGAGGGGTTGTTAATTAAATTCATGCCGAGACAATCCCAGAATATTACGTGTATTATCAGTGGCGTAGGTTTCCAATTATGAAATGGCGTCTATAATAATTAGTTAACATAACTGACCAGGAAAATGTGTATACATAAATAGTTTAGGTTGTTACTAAAAAGGGACATTCATAAAACATATATATGTATATATAGTATAATAGGCGAGGAAATAAAGCAATATACCTACCAATTTTTTAAAGTAAGACGGATCTTAATGCAGCTTTTTGCATTCGATTCGTGAAAGCTTCAGCAAACTTTTTGAACCTTCGTTATGTGGTGCAGATGAAAATTGCATTATTGCAGGCTAAAAGTGCATTCTCAAAAATGCATCTCAAAGTCATAAAAAAAAATTCACAACTCGGAAAATATTCATGTAAATGAGTTCAATTTTCATAGTCGGGGGTTTTTGAGGTCGCTGAACACGAATATCACGTCGGCGATCCTGTACGAGGTACCTGGGGCCCGCTATCTACGTCTTCTCCTGGAGTTTTCCGGAAATTCGTTATAATATTCGTTCAAACTTATTACCCAGGGGTTTTTGAGGTCGCTGAACACGAATATCACATCAGTGATCCTGTACGAGGTACCTGGGGCCCACTATCTACGTCTTCTCCTGGAGTTTTACGAAAATTCGTTATAATATTCGTTCCAACTTATTACCCAGGGATTTTTGTGGTCGCTGAAAATAATTGTAATATTCTCGGGGTTCGGACATCCCCTTACAATAAAAATCAAAAAAATTCTTCAAAATTTTTTTCATAATTCGCGTCTTTTTTTTTAATTTGGTTGGTAGCATTGAATAGAAAGTCTGAATAGAATTCTGATTTAATAATTCATGCACAGAAATTTAAAGAACGTGCCTTGTGTATTGAAGAATTACTCGAGCATGGCATTCAACTACTTCTGGCCATGTACAATGCTCCACTCAGTTTCAGAAAACCACATGTACCAGAAGAATTTAAATTAAGTACTATTCAGATGGCAGAAACTTACAGATATAGAATGTATTTAATGGCCACTGCCAAAAATAAAAAAGTAAATCTTGGAAAAATTCTACCAACTGTTGATTGCATTACGCTGCATTTGAAGCGGGTATATTTTCAAGTGCAAAATTGGCTCTATGGAAAGGAAAATCTATTGAATCCAACAGATTGGGGATGGGAACTAAAAGAACAAATTTTAGTTCCCATAAAAATGATGCAACCACCTGGTCCCCCCAACATCATGAGTTTGATTTTCTGCGGTTGCAAAACTGACTGCGGAAATTTATGTGGATGCAAAAAAATGACATGAACTGTAGCATCGCATGCAAAAATTGTGCTGGATTCAATTGTACCAATAACGAAAAATATGCTGCCAATGAAGATATAAGTAATAATGACGAGATAGAAGAAGAAATTGAAGAAACTCTGTAAAAAAATGTTTAAAAAATTAAAACAGTAAAATTTGCGTTATATTTTTATCTTATTAGAAATAAACGAATTAATTTTAATAATGATAAAACATTAGTTACTGTTAAAATCTTACCTGATATAACATATTTAAGCGAATTTTATGACAAATCTCCATAAAACTCCAGGAGAAGACGTAGATAGCGGGCCCCAGGTACCTCGTACAGGATCGCCGATGTGATATTCGTGTTCAGCGACCTCAAAAACCCCTGGGTAATAAGTTTGAACGAATATTATAGCGAATTTCCGTAAAACTCCAGGAGAAGACGTAGATAGCGGGCCCCAGGTACCTCGTACAGGATCGCCGATGTGATATTCATGTTCAGCGACCTCAAAAACCCCTGGGTAATAAGTTTGAACGAATATTATAACGAATTTCCGGAAAACTCCAGGAGAAGACGTAGATAGCGGGCCCCAGGCACCTCGTACAGGATCGCCGACGTGATATTCGTGTTCAGCGACCTCAAAAACCCCCGACTATGAAAATTGAACTCATTTCCATGAATATTTTCCGAGTTGTGAATTTTTTTTTTTTTATGACTTTGAGATGCATTTTTGAGAATGCACTTTTAGCCTGCAATAATGCAATTTTCATCTGCACCACATAACGAAGGTTCAAAAAGTTTGCTGAAGCTCTCCCGAATCGAATGCAAAAAGCTGCATTAAGATCCGTCTTACTTTAAAAAATTGGTAGGTATATTGCTTTATT
>JAQJVL010002108.1:76061-118561 GCA_035578905.1 Stictocephala bisonia
ATTTCGTGAAAATAAATATAAATGGTCAGAAATGTCTATTGTTGCAATCGGAAGGTATGTCATGTATCCTCCACAAAATAAGAATCGTTTCCCTCGGAATATCATGTACATTTCAAAAATTAAAATATCACAAGGAAATAATGCGTTAAAAAATTTCAGTGTTTCAGTAGAAACGTATTTTATGGGGGGGGACGTAGCTGGGTTAACCGCCGTGCCTGAGAGTGAGTGTGTGGTAGTAAGGGCTGCCTAATCCCTCAGAGGCCATAGGTGACCGACCAGAGTGTAGTAACAATAACATTTGTAATAGAGTGTATACATTTTTATTTTTAATAAAGGATCTACAGTTTCTATGGAAGGGATGTCAAGGCCCTTTTTGGTTTGCTTAAAATAGACTAACATTTAATGATTGAGTATTTATTTGTTTCAATAATCAATTGTAAACTACTAAAATTAAACTTTTTGGAACATTTTTAAATTGCTGATGAATAAGTATTGCCTAAAAACTAAATACAAACAACCTTACATCTAAATACAAACATCGATAGTCCTTGGTCCAAAACTAGTCAACCATCGAACTCTATGTTATCCGTCATTCCATCACGTCCATACTCTGAGTCACATAGAACTGGTCACTCTGGGTTGGTCATAAATTGAAACTTCTGGTTTTGTAATTCGATATAGATTTGAAATATTTTTAACACCGGTAACTCCGACCTTTCCAAGCTGTAATAATCCTTGAAGCCTTGGAGCACAATACATTTTTACTTGACATTTTTTATTGATCTGCGGCGTTTCATAGATTAAAACTGTCCTGTGTTACAGTTTCAGTCCAAAAAACATACTTTTTACCAACATATCCAAATCCTATAATTACTTATAACAATCATGATTTACGTTAAAATCAAATACCTGGCCTCCGGGACCAAAAATATATTTAAATTCCTATTTTGTGGTTAGTCTTTGCTTACATTATAGATGTACAATTTGAAAGGCTATAATACGTGATTTATGAAAGGAGATTTTCTGCGTCATCCCAACAATATGTGTTTTAGAACACAGTAGTCTTCGTTTGGTGTAAAACCCCTTAAAGCTGATAATGTAAGTATATAAAAATCACGCGTTATAACAAAGATAAAAGTAAAAATAACATTTTTTAAAAATCTGTATTTGAATAGTTTTTCACATATAGCGTAGTCCTAATGTTTTATACACTGGTAATAGACATATCAATATTTGACATATAATTAGAAAGCACATGAAAGTAAATAACAGTACTCAGTTTAACTATGGCTTATAACTAATGGACTTAGTGGAGCTAGTGAACATGGCCTTCTGAACATTAGCTCAACCAAAAACAAGTGAAAACACCAAAATTTTAGGCTACACACTAATAACAGAATATAGCAGGGAAAACCACAAAATAGGGGTAGTTGTAATTATTGTGTTTGAGAGAACTATTCTTTGACAAATATCCATGTTATAAAGTACGGCTTCCTTTTATTTATATTTTTTATTGGAGTTGGATGAATAATTATTATAAAGTGATATATGTATAAGAATATAAGAAAGTTTCAAGTGATTAAGTCTACATAAAAATTACTATACTTATCGGAATAGGGTAAATTAATATTTCAGTGAAAAATTCTGTAATATGATGTGTTGAGAATAGCATCCCTCTTTTGAAAAATCATTACCAATACAGTTTTTTTAACATTGACTTGTAGATTCGTGAAGACACAAAGTCGAAGGAGCTATGTTCAAAACCAACACTACTACCAATTAATGAATCTTCTGTTACTATACGATGTGAACAGGCAGAGCTGTCTCTGGCTTAGTTGGGTTTTACTTTGATAGAATTCAAGTTTATAGGAAAGTGGCTTATAGATTATGTGGCTTGTCAAGCAGTCGATTGAGTGTTGTTGATTTGCCCTTTATGGTTAGTTGGTTTTTCTAGCGTTCTATTCATATAGTATTGGTTTTTGTAAATTTTTTTGTCTATTTGAAATTTATAATTATTATGAGTTTTAACGGATCAAATCATTGTTACATGGTTTCCATGTAAAATTTATAAAGTTAATTTAACAAACAGACAGCTGAGATTATCTACTGTAGTAACATATTGTTTACGATTTCAGACATCACAATCTTTATTAAATGTACATCTTTGAAATGTAATATATATTAACTTTGTTATTAGCTGCGTTAATATTAAATAATAAATTTGCTAATATATTGTTTTTAAATGTGGTGAATTAAAATAGCTCAAGTGGTTTTGAAATCATTAAGTTTAATTTTACTTTTAACCCCATTTATTTCATGATTTAGTCACCTTTTGTAATTGAAATAATGTTAAAAGGTTTTTCAGTAGACGGTTACTTTGCTTTATCAATTACTTTGTGTGTAAAAAAATCAATAATGGTGGTAAAGGTAAAAAATTTAAGATCGTCTTATAGGACCTAAGTTATAGGACCAGGTGACGTTAGGGCTAAAGTGCCCCTCTAACACTTAACCTGGGGACCAATGGCTTTACGTGACTTTCGAATCACGGGAGCACTTCGGAAGTCACGTTCCGAATCTACGGACTCACGTTATGTATCTAAGGCCGATCCATAACGTTATAATTTTTTTAACGTTATACTTGGTATATAACGTTTCAAAATATTCTTTGTTCTTTTTGTATTGTTCCATTACTAAAATATAATAGATTTAGTCTCATGTGAACAAAATTTGTGCAATAATTAACCATAAAAAGCCGTGCAGCAGTTCACTGGATGAAGGAACGTTTTTGTAATGAAAATCCTTGTGGTTAACAAAAACTAGTTGTCTTACTTTTTCTAGTATGATTAAAATGTAAAAAAGGTAATGTGGTTAAAACAAAAATTAAACTATTTAATGATATTTTGTAGTTTTGTTACTAATAACCGATGCGTTTTATCCATCTTGAAAAAGGAGGAATGAGTAGTTGAAAATTACATTAACAGTTAGAAATCTAATTAAAATAAATTATGAAGTGCTTGTATCCTAGTGTTTAAATATCGATTTTGTATTAAATAATTGTAATTAACATTAAAAATATAAAACAGATGATCTCCCAACGAAGAGTTAAATACAGGTTTCGTACCCATTCAACACCTACTTTTCCGATTGAATAAAGAAATCCCTCTTGAAAATAATGTAATGGGACATAGTTTGAATATCAGCTGACAATCACATCTCTGATCATTTCCTCAATTATATTTCCAGTAGATGCATGTTCCCACACCCATGCGAAAATGATCCAACATAGTTCTTTTTAAAATTATCTAGGAAGCTAGTCATATTGGAGTTTTTTTTTTTAGATTTAAATCATTGAGACCGTTGTAGGCTATCTAGCAAAATGATAAGATTATGAGTAGATAGGATCTTTTTAATCTCTCTGAGAAGTGCCTCTTTGCGTCTTATATCCAAAGGGGCTTGTTGCACAGGTCTAGAGGCCAGTAAAGGGGGTTACAATGAGGGACAATGGTATAGACCCACCAATGCACCCATACACGATCGGTGGTAATGACATACCCATACAATATCGGTGGTAGTGATCCACCCACCCACCCATACACGATTGGTGGTAATGGACCACCCGCCCATACACGATCGGTTGTAAGAACCACCCATACACGTCTGTGGGAGTGACCTACTCACCCTTACACGTATGGTAGTATTGTTACTGTTTACTAGAAATAATTAACGATTTACACTTAACTATGACATAATCACTGCAACTATTAGGATTGGTTGGCCTTCAAAAATACATATTCTAATCGTCAATGTATGTTATATGCAGCTTTCAATATCCAAATAACTGTCATACAAAATACAAACGATAAATATTGTGAGATAATAATCTAGCTAAAGAAAAAAACAACATTGACCTTACCCTCACGAATAGCTTCGTCAATGAAATTCAGCTGATCCTCTTACTGTACGTGTTCCTGCTATAACCAAATTCAAATCAAGAATACTTACTAGGACTAGTAATTTAATAAAAGAACTAACTAATTACTTAACTATTTTCTGTGATAGACTACTTTTCAAATACTAATAAAATATCGCGCATATAATAGTAAAAATTACATTAGGAGAGTCATAATGAAACTGAGAGTATTGAAATATATTGGAAAAAAGTAAAACAAATAATATCCAAGGACAGACGAATTATTTGAAACTATCTTCAATTTTATACGTAGTTTGTAATGTGAATATTTTATATATTATGCTTCATTGGTAAACAACCTACACTCTGTAGATAGCCAATTTTACAAAAAACGTGATGTGAAAAAGAAAAAAAGAACATTTTTTCTCTGACATTTAAAAGTGATTTCTTTTCCATAAGATATGCTGGAACTGAACATAAAAGAAAGAAACAAAAACAACCTGACAAAGAACGATTTATTGAGCATAGGCCTACTGGTTAGTTCGTCACTATTAATACACAAAGTGTCTAATTTCGTCAAATCATAAGAAGGGTAGTTAACTGTAAAAATAGGATAAAATCATATTATATTGTATTTTATTATTTATAGAGAATGTCACAGATGATAAAATCATTCCCACAATTCACCCCTTGGCATCCTCATCTTGAGACACTCTCCACCCTCTATGTTGAAACTTTAATTTAAGTTTTAGAGGATGATTCATATCAAATTAAAAGGAACAGTTAATTCACAATTGACTACAGATCATCTAATATTTTTACTATACGCTTACATCTTACAGTCGTTCCTCTTCACCACCATCATTGAGGTAGGGGAACCATCCAATATTATCTTCCCCCGATTTGAAGATGTTTTCTTGTGCTATTTCGGTGTGTGTGTGATAATTGCAATAGGCAAGTCGCTTCCGAACTGGATTGGACGGATGTAACTACTGGAAATATATGAGGATTGCCACAAGACACAAGTCTCGAGACTGAAGGAAGTTATCTAAACGATGGATCTCATACTTACAGAGTGCCTCCTGCGCTGTTTTACGAAGCTATCATAATTATAATCAGTGATTCAGGGGTTAAATGTCCTAATGGATTTGATTTAGCTTTGTGACAGGAGATTACTTTATTATTAAATATTATGATTGTTGGATTTTCATTGAAATTTATATTAAAGCTTTATATTTTTATTGGTAACAAATAGTAGCTGACAACAAATCATAAGCTATAAAACAAATCATATAGCAAACCATTGCACCCTATTTAGCTAGTTTTATTTATTATTTATAAATTTCTTCATTTTATCCTATTATGGGTTACTATTGTATTTCATATATTTTCCGATAAGGGTACTATACAACATTATTAACTTAATGTCCATCTAAACATTTATGTAGTACTATTTTCTGGTCTATTAAATAGGTAGTTTAAATTTGTATAAAAATGTATCATTATAAGTATTAATTATACTTTTTTGTAGAGCATTGCAAATGTTATACAATTCTACGTTTGTAAGTGTATTTTAATTATATTTTTATACAAATTTACATGCGTATGATTGGCAATAGCCAAGTATGAAGGTAAAAGAAATTTTAAACCGTTATAAAAGAATATACGTTAGAGCTGATTAAAATATGGAAATAACAGCTGTCTGCTATATAATAACTATAATGGTATGACAGCTCTGAAACTTGGCAATGGAGGTTCGTTAAAACGTAATTAACTTTTAAACACTTCATTGAATACTATTTGCGAAAATGATTCGTAATGACGTTGCGACAATTTCCCCCCTTTTACTGTAATAAATATTCAATACGAACATTATCTCTCAAGTTTATCAAATAAAAAGTGAAACACAATAAAATTAGGAAATACATGATAAGATTAGATTGTTTTAGTAAAGTATTTGTAAATATTAAAGGAATATATAACAGGAAATTGAGTTGCTGAATAATATTATTTATATCCGAACCGTTTGAAATTCATTTTTAATCATTTAAACCTATGGTTTAATTGGCTATATTGCTTATTTTTACCTATTTAGGGCACATTTATAAGTCAGTGTAGTTAATTAGCCCAATTGGAAGTGTTAATTTCCTCTTGACTAATTTGCTTCGCCCTCGTCGTTGCAATTCTTCTTTATCAAGCTATCCCAAAATCGTGTTTCTAAAATAAAAACACGATTACTTTGAACTACTATAAACTTTAATATTATTATTCATTATTTTATTAGCCACCAAACTACGATTTACAATCTGGAATATCACTATATCCAGTATGATACAAAATAAGTGATGTCACAATCCACTGTCTCTGTAACTACTGTATACTGACTGGCTGGCCAGGTGAAGATAGCATTTATCTAAACTAAACATCTCCAGCAGAAAGGGCTTGGAACAATATAAAATTGAAAATACCTGTTTCTAGAATAATCTCAGAGTATATTCCAAACATAGTGAACTCAACAAATCGATTTCAGAATTATATTAACTATAAAATAATTATTGAAAATGTACCGTAGAACGTATTTCAGAGAAGATAGCCTTTATAAAAAAACATATATGTTAGAATAAGTGGGTTTAATGATCCTTATAAATATTCTAAAAGTCTTATCTAGGCCTAAAACATTTCTGAACCATAGGGATACGAGTTAAGAGTTGATAGCTTATATACAATAAGTACACATTTAACATTATAATGTTATAACCTAAGCATAAGATATGTCATTTTTTTTTTGTGTACGTATACATAATTTATCTCCCCTAAAAACTAAAATATCAAGTTTGAATTTTCTTAGTCTTAGGTCTTAAATTATATTTACAGTCTTATTCACTTAGGGTAGATAATTTTTTTTATTACCCAAATATCTCATATACGATTGAATGTGGTTGTAGTACCACCTTCAGCTGTGATGTATGCACTTTCGTCGGATGATTGGTTCTCAGCTTATTCATAATCTTTCCAAACTTCTGGTGCACTTTGAAAGGCCCAAGCAGCTTTGTTGCCAGATACTCTATTTATCTATAATCAAGAATTTTCCACCTTCCAGATATCTATAAAGTTTCTTACATCACATACTATAGCTAAAGCTTCCTTTTCGTCTGTGCAATAGATTTTCTCCGTGTGTGATAGTTGACGACTGGAATACTCAATTATCTGGCTTCCTCCTTGATCAGTCTCTTGGAAAGTACAGCTACAATGCCCAGGTCATTAGCATTCGGCTGGAGACACATCTTCTTGTTTGGGTCTGAATGGGACAATTTCGATGCGTTGCACATACTCCTCTCAATGTCCTTCAATTGCTCATATTCTTTAACAGTCCACTCATATGATATATTCTTATTTAATAGGTCGGTAATAGGCAGCTTTACTCTCAAAGCGTAGTACAACGCTGTTGTACCTGTCTCTTAGTACGTGGTCGATGCTGGACTAATGTTATAGGTGCATTAATAGGTAAATCTCTGTTAACTGTCTCACTGTTTAAATGTAATATTAATAGCACTGTTTTTAATCCTCTTCCTTGCCTTCATTTTTCTCCACCTGTCTGTCTAATCCATCACGAGAGAGAACATGTCCAGGATATTTCACTTTAGTAGTAGTAAAGTAGCACTTGTTTATCTGAAATACGAGACTATGGATTTTGAATCTATACAGGACCTTAGCAAGATGTATTAAATGGTAATAAAATTCTTACTGTCCACCAAAATGTCGTCCAGTTATGCGTGACAGAATTTACTATATCTTGAGAGAACTTCGTCCAGCAGCGTCATGAATGTGCCCAGTGCTTTTACAGCCCAAAAGGCATAACTAGAAATTGGTAAAGCCCGCTAGGTGAAATGATTGCTGTCATGGGCCTACAAAATTTCTCTACTTCAACTTGCCGGTATCGTTAAGGTCCAACGTACTAAGTGCCTTAGCACCAGTTACTTTGTTGAGCAGCTTTATTGAATCTGGCATAGAGGAGGCATACATTTTAGTGTACGAATTTAATTTTCCTAAGTTGGCACACAGCCTATATTTACAATTGTTCTTCTTTGGTAAAACAATTCGAGAAGCCCTGCCTGTATTGAATCAATTCAATATCACAATTCGAATATGGAAGTGATCTTACTGGCCTGACTTATATGCCTAAGACATTTCTTAAGCAAAAGGTTACAACCTAAGAATTGATAATGTTTTTACAATATATACAAATTAAATTAGTTAATATTCTAAAAACCTAATCTAGGCCAAATATATTTTAATGTTTTTCTGTACACTTACTTCATATTGGTGTTAAACGTTACGGAATCATTTGTTAAATCTTTGGATTCTAATGACAACAGGATGTAAAATATCTATTTTCAAGAAAGTTTGTTTATCTAATCAATAAATGAAATTAATCACACACTATGAGAGTTCAACTTTATGATAAACTGCAAGTCCGTCAACTAATCTGGTAGCTGGGTTGTAAATAAGTTATCAGATGATGTCAATCTGAGTTGGGCAACTAGAATACATGAGCTCAGTTAACTCATCACACCGGTCCAAAACTTCATATTCCCCACAAAATAGTGAAGGTGGAATATTTTCACATAGTTTCAATGTAGGTGAAACAGTTTGAGTAATTCAACATTATTAAATAATTTTCCTTTATGAATATATGAACCCTATATTAAATGTATTCTTCAACAGTTACAATTTGCTACATCCGTTATGAAGTGTACTTGAAGTATATACCCTTAAAGTGCATAGTAAAGAAAGTGAGTGTGGAAAAAAATAATAAATAGACAAATATATATCTTTTGCATGTTAAAAAAAAACAACCTTTTAGAGACGTTTTATGTTATCATTCAAAATATTTTATTTTAGCGTGAATTATGTTTTCTGGTCATTTCAATCATAGTTTTCAATGGTCTTGTCCTCCGTTAGGGGTAAACATTATGCTAATAAAAAACTGTTTAGAGCGTAAATGATTAATCAAATTATTACTATAATCAATGCCAAAACTATACAAAATATTACACGACCTATATAACATTAATAAATAAATTGTAGTTGTAGGTAATAAAAAAAACAACACATAAAAACTTAGTATTTGTCTTTCTACACCAGTAACTTACATTTTTAACGTTGTTATGGGGTGAATAATTAAGCACATTAGCAACTAAAAAAATGAGTTATTGACAAATAAATGTCTTATAATCAATCATGTGACGTCATTGGACGACCTGTTGCCCCAGCTCTCGATATCCCATCTCCTCATATGTCAGTTGATTTTAATGGCATCCTTTGTCGTTTACCGGCCACTCTCTTTAATAAAGATAAAAAAGCTTGCCCTCTCTCTTTAAAGTTTGCCCTAGATAAAAAGCTTTCCAATCCTTAGCATTTTTTATCATATAAAAACGTTTCATAAAGTACAATTTTAAAAATGTCAGTAACCTACACATACTCTAGTGTATTATATCTTGGTAACAGAGATCAATTATCGCTACGTATTCTAAAAAAGAAATATATAATATAATACAGTAATTAAAAAATCCCTTTGTGATTGTGAATTTATTTTCTTTTGTGAGTAGTGCATAAATTAAAACTCTGCAATAGGATTATGAAATGTGTTTATAGATATAATTTAGTTTCATGTATACTCAAGGGCTGGTTGGGTAGAAAGAAAAATAATTTCTTTAAGTTAAATATATTTTCACTAAACGTTACATAAAAGAAATTTCCTTAGTAGAGATATAACGAGGCATTTCCTTAAATTATGTTCACTACAATGATGAGACATGACTTTAATTTGCCTGAAATTCCCAACCGTTAACACAGTAGCTATGAATCACTCTAATCAGACCAGCAAACCACCCTCACTACATCGTTGCCACTCACTTCGGTCTGTAAAACTATTATTTATTTAAAGACATTTTACTAAACCTTGGTACTAATACAGGTGGATGTTTTATCAACACTTAATAGTTTGTAATTACATTGTATTATTAAACAGGTAACTATGAATGTTATTTCAATTTAAACTTAAAACATTTCATACGAATGTGTTTCCTATTACTGTTCCATAAAAAACAGTACCATGAAAAACACATAGGCTAATATTATGCAGGGGAATAATTGCATAAGTTGTTTTTGTAGTTGTACAGGATCCATAAAGATATAGTTCAATTGTTAGTTCACCATTGTAATCACTTAATGGTTACATTGAAATATTATAAAAATAAATAAACAATTAATAACCAAATATTAATAAAATTAATTTTATGTGTTAGTTTAATGTCTTGAATATCGTAGAAACTGTGATATATATAGAAACTCTCTCGCCATTGATTAGTTTTCGTGTCGTTTTCCGGTGTCGTGATACCTTAAGGATAGCTATCCACTCGCGCGAATCCTAACTCTAAGTTTTCTACCCAAGAGAGTATTTTCCTGTATTCCTCGCTGTGATTGAGTCTGATAACACGTTACTCTCGGTCGGAAAAAATATATAATTGGAAAATTTGAATATATACTAGAGTGGTTCCAAATAATCCCAATTAACTGTCCAAATTTGCACTCATGTTTCTACACAAGTTGCCAAAAGTTAGATTTTTATTTCATAAAGTTTACAAGACAGTAATCAGCATGATGGGTTTTTCTTTTTTTTTTTAATATGTCAGATTGAATGTTACTAATCATTGTTAAGTAGGTGTGTTAAGATTTCATGTTATTGACTTTTAGGTTTCTACTAGATGTTATTTTAAGAATTGTTTATTTTATAAAATCTTGATTTTTCACTAACAATTGTTTACTGTGTAAAACTATTTCGGCTATTAAAAGAATTATGTTATTTGTAGTACAGAGGATTTTGAATGTTATTAGTAAAATGAAACATGACTGCAAATAATTAATAAAAAAACAAGGAAGTGATTATAATGAAATTCAGTAATAGCAAGTGAAAGAAAGAAATCTGTCTTGTTGGAATGAAAGCAATTGTATGTTAAATTTTCTTTGAATGTATGTAACTAGATTATATTTTTTGTCAAAACTGTAACGAGCTAAAAATGCACGATACAGTCATAAAGGTGAGACGTGTAAAAAACGCTGTGAGTTTAAAGATTGTTCTATTTTACGTCTTATTTTACAGTATATAAGAGAAAAGAGATTTTTTTTGTAAAAAAAAGAAAAGAAAAAAATTGCAAATAAGGACGAAAGGACAAATTAAAATTAAAATTTCCAGTTGAGACACCTAAGGCTTTAAAATTTAAAATCAAAATGTCATCAAAATGAAACACAACTAGTAAATACGCAAACAATATATCGTGGATTGACAATGGTAGTTCAATATTTATATAATGAGTATAAAATTGAAAATAAATAAGTACAATACAACATTTACTCACCTCTTATATAATAACTGATATTTTAGAGACGGAGTCTTCAACACGAAGTGTTTAATGTTCATGTTTGCTCAGTCAAAGTCACAAACATAAACAGTAATTTTAGTTATTTGGATATACGAAGAAATTAGTAGATTTTAACACTGATTAAAAACTTTAGTCATGAGTAAAACACACTGAACAACATTCCGACGAGCACTTTTCTTTTGGAAAAACTGTGCTCTCATATTTAAGAGGTTCTGCTGCTAGGTTATAAATTTTTATCGAGTTTTGGAAATATACTATCTCTTCAAATAACGAAGGGGGGGAGTTCTTACCCACAACAACTTGGTAAGCTTTGAAACAAAGGAAGTCATGTTAGCCAATTACTCATTGTACTTTGTGCCATGTCTAAGACTGGCCAAATTTATTTGCACATTGGTAAGGTAGAGGACCGTTTATCGAATATTGATGTAGAAGGGTTAACGCCTTGAAGGGAGTGTCATCAATTTGTTTTCTCTCACTGCTGTTTGAAGTTCCTCGCTTATGAAATTCCTATTCCTTCACTAAATATACAAACAGGCACCTTTTGTGAAGTGAGAACAGTTAGACTGAATATTTTGTTATTATGATTTTGAGTTTTTTATAAACAAATAGTCAAGCACTGTCAGAATGTATGTGGTTTAAATGTTCAACTATAGCAATATTTTGGATGAATCAACATACAAATTTTGTTTTTACATAAAGCCTCGGTAAATGGCTTGCGGAAAGTGCATGCGCAATAGATTATGTCCCCCACTAAGCATAGTCACCTGATGATCTACAGTCTCTGCCAGCATTCACTTTTTTTTTTTAATGAGTGGCCGATCTCCTTCTTAACCTTACTCTGTCCATTCCTCATAGACTATTGATCTGTGCGAGGAACTTATTCAGACAGAATAAGGGGAAAGGACCTTATTCAGTACAGTAGAAGGTGGTCATTACTGATAAATACTCCCAGTCTAGGCCAGATTCGAACCAGCGTTATCTGTATTCCAAGTCCAAAATCCTGGCACCTTTGACCGCTCGGCCACCGACTTGCCCAACTATCTTTCTACGTGCCATAAAGATTTTTGCTGGATATGCTTTCATGCCGTTAAATCAATATGACTATTTATTTTAATTTATTGTTCTAAATGTGATAAGAACAACTACAAACTGTATTCCACATTGTTGATTAATCGTAATATAAATAATGTAGATTTTATAATTAGCAAAATCAGCTTTCGTAGAAAACAGCATACCATAATATAACAATTTTAACGATATTATTTCCTAACAATATGGGAGTAAAATATAATATGTTTTTCACAAAAATTTAAAGAAAAACCATGCATAACCTTGTGCGTAAATTGCAACGTTCAAAACAAATTATTATTAAAAACTGGAGCTTTATAATACAACAGACACGGCTGTCCATGTCCATTAATTGTCAGACTTACAGACTTGACTGTACCTTGGCACCTCACTTCCACTGGAGAGGAACTGTGGAGGGAGAAGTGCTCCGTCTCTCTCACACAACCCGCCTTACATACTTGACTGTACCTTGGCACCTCACTTCCACTGGAGGGGAACTGTGGTGGGAGAAGTGCTCCGTCTTTCCCACACAACCCGGCCTACATACTTGACTGTACCTTGGCACCTCGCTTCCACTGGAGGGGAACTGTGGAGGGAGAAATGCTCCGTCTCTCTCACACAACCCGGCCTACAAACTTGACTGTACCTTGGCACCTCGCTTCCACTGGAGGGGAACTGTGGCGGGAGAAGTGCTCCGTCTCTCCCACACAACCCGGCCTACATACTTGACTGTACCTTGGCACCTCGTTTCCACTGGAGGGGAACTGTGGTGGGAGAAATGCTCCGTCTCTCTCACACAACCCGGCCTACATACTTGACTGTACCTTGGCACCTCGCCTCCACTGGAGGAGAACTGTGGAGGGAGAAGTGCTCCGTCTCTCTCACACAACCCGCCTTACATACTTGACTGTACCTTGGCACCTCGCTTCCACTGGAGGGGAACTGTAGTGGGAGAAGTGCTCCGTCTCTCTCACACAACCCACCTTATATACTTGACTTTACCCTGGCACCTCGCTTTCACTGGAGGGGAACTGTGGTGGGAGAAGTGCTCCGTCTCTTCCACACAACCCGGCCTACATACTTGACTGTACCTTGGCACCTCGCTTCCCTTGGAGGAGAACTGTGGTGGGAGAAATGCTCCGTCTCTCTCACACAACCCGGCCTACAAACTTGACTGTACCTTGGCACCTCGCTTCCACTGGAGGGGAACTGTGGCGGGAGAAGTGCTCCGTCTCTCCCACACAACCCGGCCTACATACTTGACTGTACCTTGGCACCTCGTTTCCACTGGAGGGGAACTGTGATGAGAGGAATGCTCCGTCTCTCTCACACAACCCGGCCTACATACTTGACTGTACCTTGGCACCTCGCCTCCACTGGAGGAGAACTGTGGAGGGAGAAGTGCTCCGTCTCCCTCACACAACCCGCCTTACATACTTGACTGTACCTTGGCAACTCGCTTCCACTGGAGGGGAACTGTAGTGGGAGAAGTGCTCCGTCTCTCTCACACAACCCACCTTATATACTTGACTTTACCTTGGCACCTCGCTTTCACTGGAGGGGAACTGTGGTGGGAGAAGTGCTCCGTCTCTTCCACACAACCCGGCCTACATACTTGACTGTACCTTGGCACCTCACTTCCCCTGGAGGAGAACTGTGGTGGGAGAAATGCTCCGTCTCTCTCACACAACCCGGCCTACATACTTGACTGTACCTTGGCACCTCGCTTCCACTGGAGGGGAACTGTGGTGGGAGAAATGCTCCATCTCTCCCACACAACCCGGCCTACGTGCTATTTACTTTGGACTTATACCTACTTCAGTATTGCATGCTGTTAAAATATTGTTGCGAAAGTGTTTACATAGAAATTGTTTTTACAAAACCATAATTAAAAGTAGAAGTACAATGTATTTACTACTGAAACAAAATATGTGAATGAAACACAACACAAATGTATCTACGTAAATATTTACACAAATTGTTCTTGTTGTTGTATACTATTTACTTAGAAAGCCATTAAAAATATGTTTATTTAGCAATGTATAATGAAACTCTACTTTGGCTTGTGATTAGGAGTGGCCTCAGAGCTCTGCCCCACCCTAATAAACTAAATTAAATCAAGAAAATCTTCTACTATTATTTTAACGTCTTTGTTTTACTAAAAACAGTATTGAATAAAACTTAAAAGTTTACTTTTTTTTAAAGGAGAGGCCAACCTCCTTCTTTTACTTTACTCTGCTCATTCCTCATAGACTATTGATCTGTGCGAGGAACTTAATCAGACAGAGTAAGGAGGCGAACCAGTACAGTAGAAGGTGAATATTACTGATAAATCATCCGGTCTAGGCCGGATTCGAACCAGCGCTATCCCTAACCCAAGCTCAAAGTCCTGACGCCTTAGACCACTCGGCCACCGGCTCGCCCCAAATTTTAGCTTTAGAGAGCTATACAATGTTTAATGATGTTTGATCTCTGGTGGGGAAAGTTCATATTGTGTATACGTAAATATCAGTATTCTACAGTAAGAAGTAAATATCCGTATTTTGTATTCACCTACTTGGAAAACTTATTTGGAAACTAAACATTTTTCCTTTATTACAACCTTATTTTTCTTTAACAATAATTCTGTATTCTTCATAATTCAGTTTATGTATTGTATTAGTATTATTCTTGACAACCTAAAGTAATTAATTAGCATACATTATAATCCTCGTGTAGCTGAAATATTTAAAATTAACGTATTTTTTTCCATTATTTCTAGGCAGATACTTAGTAAGTTCCAAGTGTCCTCTCCTGAATATAGTTATTTCTTTTACTGGATCTTCGTGGGTTACAATTTTGTATCTTTGCTTGGAAGTACTTTGGATTCATACTCAAACTTAGCAAAAAGGCTTTATTTAAACGTATTTCAAAAAGGATTTAATTATTTATGTTCTTGTCAATTCCTGTAATACTATGAATAACATTTAAAGGAAGCTGGCGTGATATTTCTATTTCAAATACTAATGTGGTAATATTTAATATTTCATGTAAAAAAAAATAAAGATATGATTGATTTAAGAACAAACGTATCAATGAATACAAAATGAAATATAACATTGTTTTAATTTAAAACATAAATAAACATTGTCTAGCTTTCATAGACATGTAAATGTTTAAGTTTTATTTTATATTGTTTTAGTGAAACGAATACTTCAAATTTAAAAATTTTGATTTCCATGATTTAGTTTACTTTATTAGGGGGGGGGGGGAGGAGTGCTCTGAGACCACTCCTAATCACAAGTAAAAGTAGATTTCCATAGTACTTTGCTGAATGGACATATTTTGAAACACCATAGTTTACATATAAAGGGAGATATAAAGGTTACATATTGAATTAAAACTTTTCGAAAGAAACAAATGTCATAGGGACTCATTAAAGAGCTGCAAACTCGAGGTAAAAAGGTGGTTCTTTCAATATTTGCTCTTTCATATTTGCCTCATTTGCACGGTGGATTAGAGTTACCTCTAAAGTTTGCTTACTCCAGTAAATAATGAACTTTAATTTCATACACTCTTTCTTTTAGCACATGAATATCTTTCGTTTGCATTTTTTATCTAACAAAAACATAGCAATAATAGGCCTATCATATAAACGTAATTGAAGATTGATATTAGCTCTTTTTTGGCATTTTTCTTAGTGAACTAATATACAAAAATATATATTTTTTAGTATACATATAACATATTAACAAACTATATGTTTTTTTATTATTTACAGTTAGGATATAGAAACGGTTGTTACACTTTGATAATAAATAAACGAGAAAGCGCGATACAGTTACTAATAAAAGTGATGGGTGAGTGTTCTTTATTATAAACTAAAATCAACTGTTATGTCTTCAAAATTGGTTTATTATTTATTGAGAGCCAACAGAGTAATTATATGTATGATAATCCCTAAACAGCTGAAAAACTAACATTATGATGAAAGTAAGAAAAAACTAGTATCATGTAACTCATAACATTAGCTCCAAAGCAATGCTGTTATAAATTACATAAATTACGCTAAAAAAACTGGATTGTCGTACTGCTGGTGCAGTGCTGTAACCCAGCTACTTGGGGACGAAGTGTTGAGGAGATTTTAGGTGATAGGCTATATTCTCGGTCCACTTAATACCGACAAAGCGTTCGCTCAATGGTTGCCATCGACGTGGCCACCAATAGAGAGATCTAGGATGTCCATGTTGGATGGAAGTGAAGGTTCAGATGTTGTGTTTGGAATAAAACTGAGCGTCAGGCTAATCAGTTAGCTGAAAACCAGACCAACACTGGTTCAGATTCCACGTAAAGCCGTAGGTCTCTTAGTTTCACTAGCTATTGGGTTATTAATAAATAGCTCTTTCTGAGGACCTAAGTAACAGTGACTACACTTGTTTGTCTACACTCACCACACTCATTCGCCCCTCATATTCGCCCCGATCTTGACGATCGGTGTCTTATGAATAATTGATTGAATTTTAACCAGTAAATAAGATTATATTCAGTATGAATAGATTTAATTACCGGTATGTATCTTTTTACCTATATAGAAATTTATATTAGGGAATTACATTAACAAAATGATTTTACGGAATACAATATTAACGATTGAAACATTAAGATTATGTAAGGTACCAGGTACATGACAAACCGTTAAGTTGCGTGTTAGTAATTTGTACAACGATATTGCTTCTAACCCAACAACAACAAGGCGCTCGGTCGTTAAAGTCTTGGTCCCTATCGATTACCTGGTTTCATGTACTTTTATCATGTGTTATTAATACAGTAGTAATACATATTTCGTTATAATTATTATAGTTATAGTCTTGTTTGAAGAACTAAACAATGTTTGGGCTCATATTCATTTGCACGTGTTTACTAACAAATGTAATAAATGCCCATAGTAATATAATGAAGATAATATTTGTAATTTAAGAGTAATTTTGGAACATGCATAGCTGACATTTCTTAAATTGCTCATATTAAAGTAGATTATAAACAATATTCAGTAATAATTTCACTTAATTCTCGGAAATTAATTTGATCTTTAGCCCAAAGCAAGTCATAAATACACTTGTGATCAGAGTATATATGAAAAGGCAGATATGTGTTGTATACTAACAGAAATATATACATACATACACACACACACACTATATATATATATATATATATATATATATATATATATATATATATATATATATATAATAACAGGGTTCTTACCCCAACTGTATTATATCTAACTAACAAGACTCAAGAATTTTACTGCGGGTGTTCGTTTGTACATAAAAGAAGGCACTGTAAAATTAAAAAAACACAATGAACTGAGGGAGTGTTATGAGGTGTCAGGATATACGTTCGAGGATCAATATTACCGTACGTATATGAGTGGGTGGGTGGGTCTCTTGGTTTCTCTAACTGTTGGACAGTTATGAAATAACTCTATCTAAAAATCAGGCGATCATAGATATTAAAAATGACTTACCTTGTAGATCTACAGTTATATTGTAGATAACCTGGCCTGCACTGGAAGCATTTGTCAGTAATATTAATTCACCTTCAACTAGACTGGTTTGTCTCTTTACTTAGGCAGAATAAGTTCCTCTCACAGATTAATAGTCCGTAAGGAATGGATAGAGTAAGTTCAAAAAGGAGATTGACCTCACCTTTATTAAAAAATGTAATAAAACAGTAAACACGCAGTCTATTGTATAACTGATATTGTAGAGGAGCGAGAACTCAGAACTTAGGCTGTGGTATTGGAACAGAATCCATCTATTTTCAACAATAAGACAAAACCTACATTATTACTATTACTCAAAACACGCACGAGGGCTCTTAAAACAACTATAGAATTGATCAGATGAGAAATGCCTGTTTTGACAATCTGTGCAAAGGCAAATCTAGTCTACAATTATGCATGGGAATTTAAACCATTTGTCAACTGACCCAAGTTTCATTCTATGTAAGGCAACATTTTAATAATATAAAGGTTAATTATTACAAAATGTTTTACGGAAAAAAATATTTTCAGATATTAAGATCTGTTATGTTTAACAATTATGTTTAAATTGCCACTAACTCATTCATTCTTCATAAAGTGAAAGCAGTATTATTTTTAAATTACTGAAAATAAACATGTTCTTGTTGTTTTGTATTCTAAACAAATGTTATTATTCATTTCTTTCAAGGAATAATTAACAAATATTTATCCTTTTTTCTTGTTGGACCTGAAATCAACTGTTACTAATGGCACTCCCAAACACCACATTTCTCTGTGTGGTAGCCGACGGGATTCGGTGCCGTGTCTTCCCTTTTTAGGGAAGTTTCAAATTATTTATCTTACGCAAGACGATGTTATAGAATGAATAGGGGAACCCCTGCACGCTTCGCGTGCCAACCCCGACTCTGTCTGTGCTAGATACACCTCACTCTTTACCCTCGGCATGTGACTTTTGACTAAAAGTTATAGTAGAACTGTATAATGTAAAAACACAATACTATAGTATATTTCATAACAAGAGTGGAAAGTGGGGTTTTGCATGTTCGAGACCATATGTGTGAAGTGCGAGACTTGTCGAGCACTTCAAACTTGTCGAGAACATACAAAACACTTTCACTCGATTTTTGAACGATACTTTTCACTACACTACGGAATAAAAACTCATTTTTGGAATGTTAACTGTTTATTAAATTAGAAACATGTTTTAAAAACAGGTGTTGTTGACTGTGGAAAACTTTCGGTTGTAAACAATGTTACTTTCGGTAGTAAACAATAGACAGCTGTTGAAAACATGATGTTTCGCAGGTTGTAAACACATAACGAAAACATCTGAACTCATAGTAGTGTAGTGAAAAATTTATTTACAGTATTTCACTTATATTACTTGCGTTGCTACGTATTTATTGGTATAAATACCCAATGGTATTACTTAGCTTATTTCAAACGTGTTTATTTCATTTGTTTTTGTTTAACAGCTGAAAGTTAATCTGCTAATGCATCAGTAGTATAATGTCAAACATACAAAATAAAAATATTTATTTATTTGCAAAACAGCTGTTATTAATTTACTAAACTCAACGCAATGTTATTCTTATGGAAAAAAGGAAATTTTGAGGGGCTTTTTGTACCCCTTAGGAATGAAATTTAAAAAAATCCTTTGAAGTATGTAGGCCTAAATAATATGCATAAAGTAAAAATATGTACTAAATTTAATGACTATATCTTTTATGATTTTTGCTGGGTGTTGTTGAATCGGTCAGTGAGTCAGGACTTGTCTTTTGATTTATTTAGATTTGGTTTTTTCAAAGAAAAATATGCTATGTGTGTGTGTGTGTGTGTGTGTGTGTGTGTGTGTGTGTGTGTGTGTGTGTGTGTGTGTGTGTGTGTGTGTGTGTGTGTGTGTGTGTGTGTGTGTGTGTGTGTGTGTGTGTGTGTGTGTGTGTGTGTGTGTGTGTGTGTGTGTGTGTGTGTGTGTGTGTGTGTGTGTGTGTGTGTGTGTGTGTGTGTGTGTGTGTGTGTGTGTGTGTGTGTGTGTGTGTGTGTGTGTGTGTGTGTGTGTGTGTGTGTGTGTGTGTGTGTGTGTGTGTGTGTGTGTGTGTGTGTGTGTGTGTGTGTGTGTGTGTGTGTGTGTGTGTGTGTGTGTGTGTGTGTGTGTGTGTGTGTGTGTGTGTGTGTGTGTGTGTGTGTGTGTGTGTGTGTTTATAAATTTTAAATAAAATAATAATAATTGTACTTATACCAACCTCTCTATTTTTTAACAAAATAATAAGTTTATCAATTTACAAATCAAGCTTTTTTCCATTCCCCTAATTTTATTATTTAGGATTGATAATATTTAATTAATAATACTAAAAGATTGACGTAAAATAGAAATCATTTATGTCGATTTAGGTGGTGTGAACTATTTACATGTAACCTTTATTAAGAGAACAATACAATAAAAGATTTTTTAACCTAATAACTAATATCTGAACTTATATTAATAAAAAATAAACCTTTATATATAAATTTATATTATTAATTATATCATATTTATTGGTAAGTACTACTAAATTTAAAAATACTTCAGTAGATTTGGAAAAAACTTAAAAAAAACAAAAAATCTAAACATATAAATTATGATAAAATGCTCAGAGTTACAGCAATATTATTTTAACTAAAACTTGTTTAATACGGAATTGTAATGACAATTTTAAATGTTCCCTTTGGTTATTCATTTGTTCATTGTTTGACCTCATTTAATGAAAATGATGTGTTATATGATATGGATTATTATATAGAATATATTATTTATAGGAATAATCATCTAATTTCATAATATCAATCAACAGTTATAGGAACATAGATAAAAACGAGTTCTGCGTGGAGAACCTTTGCAATTGTCTACATGCTTTTTTGACATATTGGTCGGATTAAGAACACTTGTACAGTAATATTTTATTGCAAGAGAAACATTTCAGTAGCGTTGTTACTGATTGTCATCATAGCTTTATTTGTAAAAATTTCCATAAGTTCAGTATTTTTCTTCTTTTTTCTGTTCTTTGAAATCAACAAGCACAATGAATTTACTTACTAGGCCGATCCCAATCAGAGTCATAAACAAATTTTTAAATGGATCAGCTATTAGCTTCCTACTGTTTATGTAAATGTGTCATTTTAAGGATATTTTGAAGAGTAGCCAGCCAACGACTACAGTCAATCAACTGCGCTCAACATACTCCTTCAAAATCCATATTCGACCGTACCATGACGATTGGCGTCTTAATAACTTGTAAACAAACAAAGTTTAACTATATGGTTACTTAAAGTAATATATATATAAATACTATAGCCTATTATAAATATATATAAATATTATAAATAAATGTGTACATATATATTTGATATACAAATGATAAAATCAGATTTTATTGTATCTAACAAATACTAAATTTATAAAATTGGGGGTGCTTTTGTATAAATATATTACAAAATTGTACAATTTAAACACATACCAGATCGGTGTTTTGGAGACATTTGTTAGCAGAGTGACCTATACATGTACAGCAATATCATATTGTTGAAAATAGATGGACTCAATACCAAAACCACAGCCTAAGTTTTGAATTCTCACTCCTGTACAAGATGAGTTATGCTATAGATTGCTTGTTTACTATTTTAATAAATAGTTTTATAAAGGTGAATCCAATTTTTTTAAACTTACTCTATCCATTCCTTACTGACTATTGATCTGTGCGGGGAACTTATTCAGATATAGTAAAGAGGCTAACCAGTCCAGTAGAAGGTGAATATTACTGATACATGCTTCCAATGCAGACCAGGTTCGAACTAGACTTATCTCCCATTACCTATATGACCGTAGATCTTAAATAAATAAATAAATAAATAAATAAATAAGGTCTTTATTTAGCAAGCGTTCATCAGTACAAAACTGTTTTTCATGACAACTCTTGTCAGACATATAGAACACGTAAACCATAAAATAAACTTAAAACAACAAACTATATAACTAACCTAATGCATATGCATGGGTCAGGCAAACACCACCTTCACACTCCCCTTAAATTTCTTATAGCTATAACTTTTTAAAGTGGGTGACAAAGCATTGTATTTCTTTGGTCCAAAGTAGCTAAAACCCTTTTTCCCCGTTTCCAGCTTTGTCTTTGGCAGGTGCAATAGGCTGTCCTGACGGGTACTACGCACATTAATTTCTTGCCTGAATACCAGCTTATTCCTGAGGTATTCAGGTTTTCCCGTCTGAAGAATTTTGTGGACCAGATTGACGGTTTGCAAGTCGGAGACACCCATGATAGACAACACCTTAGCATTTAATCTGTACTCGCTGATGTGGTCGAATTTTTTCAGATTGTAAACGAATCTCAGTGCTCTGTTCTGCAGACGAGTAAGGATCATCAAATTTTCCTGAGTCAGACAACAAGCAAAAGCTGGAAGAGCATAATGTATAGCAGGAAATATTGTTGAACGAACAATTTCCAGCTTGGAAGATTCTGGCAAAATTGTGCTTAATCTGATCTTCATGGTAATTCTTTCATACTATCTAAGATTGACTGATTTAAGATCTGACTGGTTATTTATTAATAGTCTAGCTATCAGGGAAACCAAGGGAACCACCCACCCACTCATACACATACGGTAATATTGATCCTGGAATCATTTGTATTAACAACAAATTTTGTTTTAGGAAAAATTAGCTTAAGTGACTTCACTAAGTGTACTAAACAAATTTGAATGAAATTTTTGTAATTTTAACATAGGAAATGAATTAGCCATTGATAATAAATTTGAGTCATTGCAGTAGTATGTTTAGACCAAGGTTAAAGGATCTGAGGTAGAACCACTTTTGATTTGGGAGCTTTTGAGGGCCATACGGTCAGAGGTCAAAGGGCGATGTTAAGCTATCTTCTTTCACTCTTATCCTTTCATGATAATTATTCATACCTTTGACTTTTACACTGGTTCATTTAAAACATCTACATATATGAGATTCTTTTTTGACGTTTTAATTCAAAAGGAAATATATGTATATTATATAATATTTACCCTATATAGTGCGACAGAATAATAATTTATTATTTAACTGTTATGTTTTGACGTAATATAGTTTTCAAATAACTTATTTAATTGAATATAATAGTGGAATCAAACGCTCCTGTAATTATAGTTTTTTTTCGTAAGGCCTTTCGTTAACAATGTTACCATCTTCAAGCTTGAGCGTTTGATTTATGAATAATATTAAACTATAAATTTAGTTAGGAAGGAGCTTGAAGAATGAAACTTATTTAATATGACGAGAAACTTGAATTGAATTTAACTTCTTTTGTAGTTGGTAAAGAACATATAATTTAATTTTAACAAACACTTTGTAATTTCTATTTTTTATTGAAACATTTGTGTATAGGGATTTAACAAATAATAATAATAATAATACTTTCATTAGCTTCAATCTTTATGTCTTTGGTTTCATTCCAAAAATTAAATCTCAAATTGGCAACAACAGATCTCATGCAATAAAACTTTTAATTATTGAAATTTTGAAATTTAATTATTTCAAACTTATAATATCTCCCATAAGAAGAGCTTTCGAAAATGATACAAAAATTACGATGATCTTAACACGAATTATCAAGAGAAGTTTGCCTGAGTTGGATACTCACTGCCTCCAAGTAATTAATTTCAGGACAATGGAATGAGGGAGGGGAGTTGTGTCTATATTCTTGGAACTCATCTCATAGTCGTCTGGGCCAGAGAGTAGCGTGCTGTATACATTGTAACGTTTTATTTATGTTTGAAGAAAAAATAGCATTCACCCAATATAATTGTCTTTTTTTTTCTTTTATTTCCCTTTCATAGGCTTTACATCATACATAATAACCATAGATAATCAATTTCGAAAATTCCTAGTTGGAAAGTTACTAACAAATCAAAATGGATTAACTTTCCAACTAAGACTATACTATTATTACTTTTTCTTATATGCTATATAACTTTTTAAATTATAATTACAATAAAGACACTGATTAGTTATCAATTAATATAAGATGGCATTAAGGGTATAAAATATAATTTTAAATTGTAGAACGCAAATAAACTAAATTATATGTTTATTGCCTTTTTAAACATCTAATGAGTTTTGCCAATAACGTTCCACTTGTTATAAAGAATAGGTTCTAGACGATTGTGTTGCTTTCTCACTAGATATTCTAATATACAAATTATATATTTTATATATAAACAATACTTTTAATCATTCTATTCCTGCCCTTATGATCCAATTTTGTTTACTAACAAATTTTCCTATCGTTAAAATAAGCATATATTAGTACTTCATAAAAAACATATCACCTTCGGTGAATTGTAATTTAAATACAATTTTTAAGTTTCCCTTCCTAATTAAATTGAGATTGCCTATTATCAAACTGATTTGATATTAATATGATTGGTTTCAACAAATAATGTTTCGATAACCACTCCTAAAGAATAAAATATACGAATATTCATAGAATACATTCTCTTCCCCTCCGTCATATTCCGTTCATTTTTTTCCCCCAAAGAGCCTAACTGTGGAATCAGGACTTTTCATCCAGGGATTGAAATAACAGATTTCAGTTCATTACCTTGTTGAAGAATAATTTTAGATAACACATTAACACCATATTAATGAATTTAAATATTTTGTTTTCTAAATTTGTTAACTTTACAGTAACTCAGTGTACTTTAAGGTTAGGTGGTAGAGAGGACTGTCCAGTCCTAACCTCGCCTTAAAAATAAAGGCGTTTTCATTTCATTTCATTTCATGTACTCAGTACTTAACCTAACCTAACCTAACCCCTTTATGCAGGGTTATAGTGTTAGTTATGATTTATAGAGATTATATAAATCACAACTAACTCTATAAACTATAGTGAATCCAGGACGCCATAATTAGTAATCAATTGAACGCCCAACCAATGATATCCACTTAGGTTTAAAACCATAAAATTTTAGTACATGTTTTTCAATAAATGAAGTCATGTCAAATACGTAAATCTAAGTTGCGTAAATCGTGGTCCGATGGTATTACTCCTCTACTCACGGTTGGAATTTTCTAGCTTTTTCACTATTAAGTTTTAATTCAAATTGAGATAACTTTTACTATACAGATTTTGTTTTACTATAATTAATTATAGAGAATATGAGGCTATATATATATATATATATATATATATATATATATATAGATTACCTCCAGGACGTGAGACAATCACGATAAAAGTATAATTAATGAACATAATCCAGTATAATTTATGATTATTTAGAGTAATTTAAATTACTGTTGTGGTTAAATTATATTTATTTGTAAATTTTTAATTCGTATTAGTATTGATTTTATATTTACCATATATTTGCAAATCAAGAAGAATTTTGCGTAATCCAACAAGAATTTTATTTAATTTTGCACTAAATATTTTTCCAAAAGGCTGGAACATGTTTCTTACTTTAAGGTGTAAGGCTGAGGTTGTGATATATCAGAACTCTAATATGTGTTCAATAGTTAGTTTTCTTTGAAGAGATGATACAATTTGTGAGTTGACAAGGTCCAAGATACACTCACATTTTATAGTACATCCTGCAAAATGGAATATAACAATGAAATTCAACCCTAAAAAATTAAATATTATTTTATTTACCAGGTTAAAGTTAGGGCTAAGGAGCCCTCTCTAACATTTAACCGAGGGACCAACGGTTTTACATGACTTCCAAACCACGGGAGCGACAGGTTAAAAAAAGTTAAATGTTATATCAGGAATCGAACCCGAACCAACAGCGTGGCAATACATCACCGTACGGATAGCTACGGCCGTTCCTAGACATGTACTTTTAAAGCATATATCTAATTTCAAGGTTAAAACGTAAATATACCCTAAAGTTGTACATTAATATTTTGAACAAACTAGACATATGAAATTATTATCGTCATCAAAAAAACTTAAATCAATTTTTAAGGTATACCTAAAAAAAACTAGGAAAGTACTCATTGATTCAACAAAATTTGCAAAAAACTAAATTAAAAAACCACTGATATACTTACTTAAAAGTTTTTTTTTATAAAACTACGTATCCAAAAATATTTTTCCTTTTATTAAAATAAGAGTAACTCTTAGTTAAGGCACAGATAGTTAAACACCTCGTAGACAGAAGTTAATTTCACTCTTTAAAGGTGTCCAGTTCAACTCCAATCAGTGTAGAATGATTTTTAAATAGACTTGCTGAAGTTTCCAATTTTCATTTATTGTTGGCAAACTGCCTAAGTTTAAAAAGTGTACGCTGTTTAAAATTAGTTTTAAAGAGGATAGAGTAAATTTACCCACTAAAAGCTATCATATTTATTTTTGCAAACGCAAGATCTCATAACTCAATAAAAGGAGCATGTACTATTTTCAATAATATTTTATGGGGTGCTCAATTTCACCATGATATCATTGTGTTTATTTCATAAACTACACCAAAACCAAGGTGTATCTTATCTATGAAATTAAAACTTAAAGTTCATACACAATTAAAGTTAAATCTTTAAGTGCAACAGTTATTTATTCAAATTTTTAGGATTATAAAATTAATACACATTTGCTTGTTGTGATAGTGAGAGGTAGGGATGCATCACAACAAAAATTTACTACTTCTGCTGCTATAATTGAAGTTGAACGGTAAGGAAGAGTTTCTTATTGGATTAGAGTAATTCAGGCTATAACGTGAAACCCTGGTCGCATTTAGCAGTCAGTTAATTCGACCGCAAAATGGAAAACTACATTAATTACATAATCTCGTTCTTTGGTCACATTGTTAAAATGCTTGTACCGTTTGCATTAATTATTACTTAAAAATAAAGAAAATATTTAAATAAGAAAAATATAGTTATTATATTGGTTTTATTATAAATATAAATAGTAATAAAATTATATAATAACTTTTTAAACGATTCAACACTATAGAAAATTTGATTTTTTTTTTATTTCGTGAGGCATTTCAATAAAAAAGTTACCATCATCAGACACTACACAATTAAAACAAGATTCACATTTGTAAAAAAAATCTTTAAAAACGAATAAATAAACTGTGACTCCTTTAAGAGGATTATATTTTGTTAAATAATGGTTTGGTCATACGCCATGTTTCTTATCTATAATTTTAATATGGGTTTTAAGCTCTTTAAATCTTATTGAAATTACTCGCTGTCTTATGGTTTAACGAATATAAATGTAGTCTTGTGGCGTATCAGAGGGAAGCAGGTTAGTTTATGATTAAGAATTTAAAATAATGATAAACATAGCTCAGATGTTAAGGAAATTTGAGGATATTCCGTAAATATCAATATTTTCCATAAAAATGTCCACCCTTTGAAACGAATTAAGATGAGTGAATTTTGTTTAGGCCAATGAGTTCTTTTTTCAAAAAGACCTTCAAAATAGGGTAATACTGGTATTGTTTGGGTTTAAAAATAGTGTTTTAATTAGCATAATACGTGTTGGTACATATACAGTACAGGTAAACGTCACACAACACAAATTTATTACAATATAAGCACAAAATGCACAAATATACTACAATACAAGTACAAAATGCACGAACATTATGGTGATCGATTTAGGCGAACCACGCTCACCTTCCTCAGACCAGAGGGATTCACAAAATAAATCAAATTTTCTTTTGTGAATCTCGCTGATCTGAGGAAGGAAGTATTTTTAATGAACTCACCATTTGATGTTTATAAGGAAAACATATCCTTCTATTCCAAAAGGCCAAACCATTATTACATACTGCACGGGTGGTCTACAACACATATTTACTTTGACTTCTTAGATGTTTATAAAAATTAACCATCTTTTATTATGATAATATTTAGTTTATTTATAGGTACATTTAAGAAAAGTAAAATTACATAAAAATATACTTGATTTAAATTTATTTATAGGTGAAAATTTTATTTAAAAGAAACATAAAAAAGTAAGGAGAAATTAAATATGTAATATACGAGTGTTAATAATACGCACGTAGAGTTGGTTTCCGTTTTGGAATGATCAATTATTTCGTTTTAACGTGTAATCTTAATTCATAAAAAGTACAGAATCCACCACTAGGTAGTGCCACTGATTGAAATTTGCTTTTCGTGAGACTTTAATTTTCAATATCTAATACATGAGCCTGAAAATAATTAAAATTACTTCATGTGAGTCATGTAGGGATTACACATTAAAAATTACTTTTGAAATATTATCAAATTAATGGAGGCTCCATATTAATTAATGGTAGTATTAATGTAGGAATGAAAATAGAAGTAGCCAGTTGAATATGCAATTACGAGTATAACCATGAAACTGTTTTAAATAAAAATAAACATCATTCAAACAAAACTTGATCTGTTACACCATTTTAAAAATAGTTTAGTTAACAACATTATTGATTGCAAAAAAATATTGTTTGAAAAAAATATATAAATAAAATTTTGTGCAGCACAATAGATTTTTAAACATATTTTATTCAAAATTTTGTTAGTAAACTGTTAAAACACTAGTGCAAAAATGTTTTGTAAACTAGAGCTATACCCGGATTATAACTGAAAAAACAGCTAGCTTGAAAAATGTGTTCTACAAATAAGTAAATGTGGATATGAGGTAGAGTCTAAAGTTGACCCAAGAACGAAAAGAAAATTTGAAAAAAATTGTTAGAAAGTAGGTTATATTAATATACGATATCGGGTTAAGTACTTTCGATACTTTTCAAATCTATAATATACTACCATAAACAATCACAGATTCTTTTAAAGCTACTCTATTCTATTTTCGAACATTTACTTAAACCTAATCTAACAAGACAATTTTAATGGATTGCAAAACACTGTATTATTCCTGCGATAAAAAAAGTCATATAGATGTCAGTTTTTGCAACATCAAAAAGTAAAACAGTGGACTTTTTTAGCAGCAAGAATATAAAGGTATCAGCAATCAGCATGCATAGCAGTGCTGAGGTTTGGGCAGAAGCATCTCCACTGCAATATGCATAATTTTAGTTTAATGATCCGACAACTGAGGTGTATTAGTGTTTCTTATATGTTAAATATTTAACTAAATGTATTAACAAAACTTGTGTATCAAAAGCTATTTGTTTGTAGAAACTAAGATTAATTGATTCTACTATCTGTCCTATAACATTATTATCATTTATTAGTTAAAAAGCACGTGATGAATTTTAATTTAGCTGTTTAATATTTTGACTTTAGTAAAATTTAAAATGTAATGAGTCATGTAAACTAAAGAGTAATAAAACAAATTATTATTTTCTTTTAAATGTCATGTGATACTAAGGGCTTAGAATATATTGCTTGTTATTTTCATAAAATACCTTTTTAAATTTTACTATTATACTTACTTATTCCAAAAAAAGTGGTTCACTATTCATTGCATAATTTAGAAAATTAATGTATTATAAAAGGAAATATATTTCAAGGGCATTAGATGTCAATAAAAACAAAGGCAAATATATATTGAATACAATACATAAAACAAAATGTGAACTTGTCAAAAATCACATAATCAGAAAAGTATATATAGTAATAACGTCTATAATTATAGACACTTACATAATATTATGACTTATGAGCACCCTTTGAACATTTTATCAAATTCAAAATACGGCATTTTCGACTTTTTATTAGTTTAAAAGTTTTTGTACACGTCAAGATGTCTAAAAAGTCGAAACATGTAGTGTTTTAATTGTAATAAAATGTTTCAAATGGTGCTCAGTTAATATTTAAATAATTCTTAATAATGTATATACTTATATATATATATATAATAAATTAATAAAAAAGTAAAATACCTAATAAGAGTCATGAGATGTAAAAGGTATCAAAAAAGGTGAAAGAAACCCTAATCATCAAAGGCCACAAACCTGAGTATTTACGGCTTATCCCATGTTACCTTACAAAGAAAGTTGCCAGGGCATACATAAAAAGAGAGCTTCTTGGGGACAAACTCGGGATTAAAAATAACATTTTCTGGATTGGTTTTCCTGATCCTTGTTAAAGATAATTTCTCATGATACCTGGGTTTAAAAGATTTCCTTGCGGCAAAATTGGGGTGAAGATTTTTAATTTTTTTAAAACTGTGAAACAGGTTAACAATGCACCCTTCAGTACGTGTAAATACGCAATACTCTAAGACAATACAAATTTTGTGAGTTTAGAATGTTAATTGGAATTTTTGTGGCTATCTTTTAGTGCTATTTCCTCTATGGACTACAAAAACTTCTTTAATAAATTGAAGTTATGATTTCTTTAAAGCAGCTTTTTAGTCTAAACTCTTTGCAAGTTATTGCAAGAAAAGAATATACAGGGTGAGTTTTAAGTCAGTTAACTCCTAGCTTGTTGCCGCAGTTTATAAATTATTTGCTTTTTGAATATGCCATTATATTAATACAAACCCACAATACATTTAGAGTGTTTCGATTTTATCTGGGATCACTTGAGATCCAAGATCTAGTAGTTAACTTCAAAGTTTTAAATAGAAACGTGGTCAGTTAACACCGCTATTTCAAGCTAAAAACGTTCTCAATCATAATTTTAAAAAGAATTAGTTGTTCTTTATTTTTTAACTACATTTTTATGTTATTTAATTTGTTATATTTTATATGTTTTCCCAATTAAAACTAATTTTCCTTGGCTAAAACAAAACAACACGCACAATTTATCGTTTTGTTTTAGCTTTGACATATCAGTTTTAATTAAAAAATACATACGCAATGACCAATTAAATAAATTAACAAAATGTATAGTAACTAAATAACAACTGATATTTTTTTAATTATAATAGCTCTATCCTTTTCAGCTTTAAATAGCGATGTTAAATATATATCACATGACCGCGTTGCTATTTAAAACTTTGAAGTTGACTCCTAGATCTTGGACGAAAAGTGATCCATAATAATATTGAAACACTCTAAATGTAGTTAAGATTCGTGTTAATTTAGTGATATATCCGAAAAGCATATTAAAATGTGGAAACATGTTAGAGGTTGACTGACTTTAAACTCACCCTTTATGCTTAATGATATTAGTTAGTGTCTTGTTTAAGGGTGCCCTTTGTGTCATATTTATCTATATATTTTTTACTAGTAAATGTTATTCATAACCTCATTACAAATAAAAATATTGAGAGATAATGGTGCTTAAATTTTTATAGTAATAAGGCTATCGTAAAATATTCTTCATTGGCAATAGAACATAGTTATATAAGGTACAGTTGGACCCAACGAAAATTTATATGGACTTTCAGGACTCTAAAGCGATACTTTTCACCTAAGTGATTGCATACTGACAGGCATTTATGTGGGCTAAATCAACACTAAGAAAATAACCTTTTAATAAAAAAGAAGGCAATGTTCAATATTTTGCGGACCTTTTCTGTTAATTCACTACCACTACTTTTTCCCTTACTTCACCACCAACTACTTTTTTTAACTCAATTACGGTTAGGGTCAGTTAGGTCAGATTAGGTTAGGTGCCTATTAAAGTTGATCACAAACTAGTAAATCCAATGATTGACTTACCGCCGAATGCACTCTCCGTGTGTAAGTTTTTGGACAAGATAAGGCCAGCAATATCGGATTTAGCGAATAAGGAATACCACAGTGGACATAAAAACTATTGTGTAACAGTTTTTAGAGTAATGAATTTTTATCAAGTGGTGGTGAATTAACGGAAACAAAACAAAGTAGTGGTATTGAATTAACGGAAAAGAATATAAAATTCATATTTTGCTAATTAACTCACAGAGCTAATAATGTAAAATTGAATGTAGTTAATTTGTGGCATATTCTCCAATACAATCCACAGTTAACGTTTAGAGACGAAACCCCCTTTATACAATGTTCGTATGGTAGTCTATACATCGCGTGTACCATGGCTACCCCCATTAGCAGATAGTATAAGTGTGCTCTTAAATAACTGTTTTCATCATGCAACTGAAATAAACAATTCAGGACTTTTATACTCTAAATGTAAACGAATAAATAAAATGTTTCTACAGAGCTCTTCATATTATTTAGTGTTACAAAAATGTAAATATCAAATTAAAGTTCATCATTACGAACATTAAAGCTGCAAATTTTGTCATATAACTGATTAACAGTATAGCATAAAAAAAGTTGTTTTTTAAAAGAATATAATTTTCTTAAAACATGTTTTTTAACAATAAATACGTAACTTTAAGTCCCACTCGTATTTTATTTATTTTTTTTTTGATTACAGGAATTTTACGTAAATTGATATTAAATTGAGTATATAAAGAGTTTTCTTTTCCCTTAAAGATAGCGTTAGGTCACAAAGTCCAGCAGCAGGGGTTGGAGTCAAAGGCTGGAAAAACTTGATAAACATTTTTTAATTTATTAAAACATATTTCTAGATATGTATTTTAATTACCATGTTTTGGTTATATAGCATTAATATCCGGTTTTATAAGGATCGTGGTTACTGAGTTCCTCAAACCAACATTATACGGGTTTATTAATAGTAATATTTTGTAACTAATTTTAAGTAATTTTGTGACCTAATTGCATACAAAACAAATATGTATAATAATGCAATAAACTTAAACTACTTGCATGAATAAAACTTGCTTTATATTGGTTACTGACTGAAACTAAAGCGACATTTACTTTGTGGTAAAACAAAGACAATTTATAAATAACAGAAATAAGTAATCAATAATTGTGAATCGGTTGATGTTGGGATAAAGGCAAGGGGTGTGTGGTCGATATCGTCACGTCATAGGTGAATCCTGTTGCTACAGTTATTGATATTTGAGCCATAGGGGCCACTTCACGCCAAGCCTCTAGTACCATGACCACGTCTTGCAATTTACCACATACTGTTTCACATAGTGTAAACGCATATAGAACGGTCAGTTGGAAATTGAGTTAGTCAATTGTTGCACTCAGATTTATTTTTTCGTCCCTTAAAAAAATGGGTCCCATCCTGACATCCATGGTATGGATACGAACTAAATTCTACGGAGTAAGTTTTCCGAAAAAAAAAATACTAACATTATCTATAGCACAGTCAAGCCTGGTGCTCCTATTTCTGTAAAAACTTCAGTAAGACTGATATACACGAAAATGTAATATGCAGTATATTGCTGGCACCAATGATATCAGCTGCAAGAGCTTAATATTGCACATGCTGTCCAAAATTACATCAACCTGACATAGTCCGCTCCTTCTACGAGATTCATCCTAGCTTCTGCCCCTACACGGTTTATCTTGAGTCCCTATTCTTATGAAAATATTACGATTAGAACCTCAAATCCATTAAAACTTAGAGATCTTAGAAGGTTTCAAAATAATATTAAACTACATGAAACGCCATCTTTTCGTGACATACCATTTCACCTAGGGGGAAAATAAGCTGTAATACAATGTCACATAACTTAAACCTGGTCTACACAACAGCCCTCAGCTCAACACCAGTTGGCAGCCTCAGAGTCCACTATGAACGTTAGTAATCTTCTGTCTCACCTGCTCAGCCTCGGTCCTCGGCCTATAACCCACTGGCTAGCCTCTGTCACCTACACATTCACAGTCCTGACGCAACTACATCCCTTCAGATATCATTTAAGAAGTCAGATTGTTTTGTGTGGAGTGAACATGGTGCTCGTATTACCTAAAATATAAGTTAAGTGTAAATGGTTTTTTTAAGCCAACACTTGAATAGTTTAAGTGTAAATTTTGACGGTAAGTTCCTTTTCTTGTTTACAATCAAAATATTTGCTCAATTGGTTGTAAGATTACTGCTCTCGAGGTTGTGCTGAGCGAGTTGTCCGCTGACGTGGTTTGTCTGACTGAACCGTGGGAAACAGAGAAAACAATTAATGAACTGTACATTGAGGGCTATAGTTCTGTAAGTGGCCAACCTTTATGGTGGCTTATTTTTTGCGTTCTTTTCATATATCAATACATACATCATAACTCGGAAAGTTCCATGGAAATTTTAAAATATATCCAAGATTATAGTCGGTTTCTAAAATTCAGTCTCACTTATTCATGACTTAATGGTTTATTGAATATTATAAACCAAGCATATAAAAGACAATAATTTGCCAAACAACGTGCGTGGTATATGCCCCCCCTCCAGCGTGGCAGGTTCTGGAACAAAGGCGGGGACGACTGCCAATTACACTTTGACTCTCGTTCCAGTTAAACTATGGGGCATTTTATTTGCGGGGTTGAAGAATGAAACACTATTTTTTTCAATTAATACTTATAAAGTAATCTTATCTCATTGATCAATGGGACATTCTAAAATAATCTCAATACTTTGAACAACTTATTTTATTAAATATAAATCATAATAACAAATTATGTATGAACTTATTTATACGATTTTGAAACGGAATTCATTTTATTCAGAGAAAAATGAACCATCATACTGAAAATGTTTTTGCTAACATTATCGCCAAAGTTAAGTGACGTAATTTTTAGCAAAATAAAACAAACGGAGGAAGTTTTACCTGCAATTTATTTTATTTCATTCATTACAACTTATTGAAATTTAGAGTTAATGTAAATTTAATACTATTTTATAGTTTACATTTTAGATTCCTATATTCCCACACTATTAATAGTGAACTTACTTATATTTCTCAAACAAATAGTTAAATTTCTAATTAGGCCCAGCTGTCAATTTGGTTAGGACACTCGTGAGTTAAGGTAATCGAGATTTACGACCTCAGTAGCGACGGCTGTAGGACCTGATCAAAAACGCCGCACAGGCCCTTGTTCACTGATTTATTTATTAGTAGGACTGTATTACAAATTCAAATATGTGACGGAGTATAACGTGATTTAGGTACAGGGATGTATTGCAGAATTTGCTTCAGTTTTGATGAAGGCACTCTTATTCAATCTAATGGCATATAACGGATATGATCTCAAGTAAAACTAGCAGATGACTAACACTACTAATATACACATAAATACAATACGACTATCGGTTATAATTGACAAAAATGTTTCAAACTACGATATTATTCACCTTGTATTTTTTTCGCACTAGATATCGATACTAATATACTGTATAGTCGATTAATTTTATAACGAGCTATTGTTTCTGGCCATGTAGGTCGTAAGTTGTAGGTACATGCAAGGAAATTGTCGTATTTTAGTATTATGTATTTTAAAAATTTTTAGATTTTATTACGTATTTAATTTTTGTTGACCTTCCTTACTATTGTAAAATAAAGTGTACATAATATTGTGAAAATAGTTTTGTTTAATTTTTTTGTTAGGTTTTTAAGATTGATATTAATTTATTTGATTAACGAAAAGTTCTTATTGTTTTATACAGAAGATATATAGTTGTTAACTGCGTTTTGTTTATGAATAAATTACTTGATTGTAATAAAAAAATATTTTGTACAAACAGATTTTAACAGTGGGAAAAATGCTGTCTAAAACAGTATAATCTCTTGTATAACGTTACCTTTATATCAATAAACCAGCGACAAAAGTGTTCCTGATATATTTTCTAAGTCTAAAGTTTGCTGATATTGTTTTTAGTCTATTTTAATGTATAGTGTCTTTTAAGTGGAAACGAACTATCCAAGCTTGTCTTGACATATAATCTGATTTCTCATGAACCATTCAAGAAGGAACAAGTCAGCTATTTTTATTGCTTGACTTTTATACGATGAACTTTGTTTTACGTTGTATTGATGAATTAAGTTTTAAGTGAGTTTGTTGTACGTTTCAGATTCTCATTGTTGCTCGTAAATTATTTCCAGGACGACGAGAGTGATTAAAGAGGGTGGTGTAGGGATGGATGAAGGTGGGATATGAGGTGTGAATGACCCTTAAAACCAACCCACTATTGTATAGTTTGATGGCAAAGAGTATTTATCGAAAATTGCAGCCCCTTGATAGAGTGCTTGGATTAAAAATAAAAATTACAAAGTCTTCTTCTCAAAAACATAAATTACCTTAAGTACTGCAATGTCCATTTCAATAGGCTTTAAATATTTTTATTAATTAATTTAAAATTTTAAAATACACTGAACATATGTTGAAGCTCAACTTGAAATATGCTAGTGTAACTGTTGTGTGAGGAGTTCATTTTGTAAGCTAGTAAAACTCCAATTCCAGAATCACCTATGAATAAAAATATTATAATAATACTGGGAAACCCTTTGGTTCACATTATGTTTTCGATTACGATTTCTTCACCAGCATCGTATTAACTTGCCAACTTTGTCAATCAGGGACTAAATATCCCTATTAGGCCCGGAAAATGGAGATCAACAGCTTTAATCTATTAGCTGACTCAACTTTAAATTGGAAATATAAGGAACATTTCTAAAATGTAGATAGTTATTAACGCTGCACGCACCTAAATATAATCTTGTTGAAGTGAGGCAAGATCGATACCTTTGAGGATGCATTTTACATCCGAACCACTTATGTTATAACTACAATTATATTTTGAGCACTTGAGTTTCTAGAATCGATCTTTATATTACTAACCCACTATATACTGCGTAATAAATTCAAATGACACGTAAATAACAAGTACGTTATAATGTTGAAAATTGTAGATTAAAATTGTCTGATTAATATAACAAAATTTAAAACCATCAGGATGATTAACAGTTTTGTAATAGTCTTATTTACAGTTTCTTAATTAGCATAAAAAGTGTTGGTATACAGATACATTAGTGAGCTCCACACAACAAAGATTTATTGAAATATAATTACAAAGTAAAGGGTGGCGCATGAGATGACCCAACATTAATTTAGTTAAAGAAAATTTATTGCAAATGCAATACAATAAAGTTTGATATAAATTGTCTACTGCATAGCTGGAAATTAGTTTGAGGCCATTATATGTTCAATGAGGTCACGTTCTTGTCTGACAATTGCTTCAACACGAACGCCTATGTTATTGATGATTCGGCGACACATATCCTCGGTTATCTCGTTACATGTCTCAATGATTAGAACTCGCAGATCCATCAATGTGTCAGGATGTTTAGGGAAGATCTTCTCCTTCAGAAATATCTAAAGAAAATAACCACACGAATTCAAATTAGGACTTTTTGGGGGCCAGTTATGGTCACACGCAAAACGATTAGGAAATCGGTTTGACATGACATTTTGGTTGAAATGTTCATACAGAAAGTCTTAAACAGCATTAGCCGTGTGTGGTCTGACTCCATCCTGCATGAATCACTGGTTCTCTAATTTAAACCCTTTTGCGATAAGTTGAGGTACAACGTAATTATTACGTAGCATGTTTAGATAACACGAATTGTTAGAAAAGAATGGCCCTATTAGTCCATGGCTCAAGATGGATGCCCATAACGTAATTCTTGGAGCATGATGCACTTTTTAACGTAACACGAGTGGATTTTTGAAAGCCCTAAAACACTCATTTTGTTTACTAAAAACACCGTTTAAGAGAAAATGTGTCTCATCTGAGAACCAAACATTGTTAATCAATATGTCTGGTAAAATTATGTTAGCCAAACATTGTTAACAGCCCATTCTGCGAAAACCATTCGGTGATATTTTTTGTCAATCGTTAATTGGGGTAAGACTGTAATTTTGTATGGACAAATGGAAATACTTTTTCTAAATTTGCTGCACAGATCGCCTAGAAATGTGAAAATCCGTTGTTGCTTTTCTAGTCGACTTACCAGGACTTCTCACCCACCAACGGTGCTCTGACAGCTTCAACATTCTGTGGAAGGCCGTTGACGCTTCCTCTCAAATACTGAGCCATCACTATTAAATTTTTTATAAAGTCTACGAGTAGTTTTAAATTATGGTGACCAGCGAGTTTGAAAATGAGCACGAAACCGTCTTTGTGTAAGCACCGCACTTCTTGTTTCATTAAAAACAACATAGTCTTTATGTGTTGATCCACAGACAACCTTCCTTTGTCAGCCATCTTGCAATAATAATAATAATAATGGAAGCGGAAATAGAGGGAACTAATGTCCATGAACAGCTGATAGATTTGCCAACTTACAACACAATAGTAATAGGTAACCGGAATAAATACTACCAAAACAAATGTTGGATCATTTCGTGCGCCACCCAGATTATGGTGATCAATTTCCAGCGTTTATAATTATTGAACTTATGTAGTTACGTATTTTACTGTTAAAACCCTAGTTTACCTTTTAACCTCTCACAATTTATTTGATCTCACAGGTGGTTTTATCTCAACTGCCATACACAGGATTATGTACTATATCAAGGGAATTATCTAAATGTACATAATGTATTCACTTTAATAAAATGACTAAATCGTCTTTAAATTAAATAATTACATAATCTGTAAATGTTCTTTTATGCTTTTAGTTACTCATTATATAGTTATTTATTAACACTAGAAAAGACGCAATGATGATAATATGCTAACCGTCAATAAAAATATATTGAGGGAGCCCTGTCAAATAATGATGTAATTTACAATATGTATTACAGTAAGGTTTTAGTTACTATAAGTAAAACATATATTGTAATAGTAAGTAATAGTGCATTTTATTTTCCATTATTGTTAGGGTTGTAGGAGTGAGTTGGCCAGGGGAGAGGGACAGCGATGGAGAGAGTGGCACCAAAGTTCGTTAAAACATAAATTGTGATTTTCTTCTATTTGTTGTACTTTGTTTTCGGAAATTATCTGATAAAATTGAGTTCTGATTTAACAGCTGTGCGAGGAATTGGTTGCTTCAACTATTTTAAAGACGGTAAAATCATTACTTCGCTAATAGTAGTACAAATGAAAGCCACACAACACAAATGTATTCCAATATAAGCATAAAATGCACAAATACTGTATATTACAATACAAGTTCAAAATGCACAAATATTATGGTGATCAATTTCGGTGAAACACGTTCACCATCATGAGACCAGAGGGATTTACAAGATTCTTTTATGAATCCCTCTGGTCTGATGAGGGTGAACATGGTTCACCAAAATTGATCACATAATATTTATGCATTTTGAACTTGTACTGTAATATATTTTTGCTGTGTGACATTCACTTGTACTTTATATGAAACAGCACGTATTATGCTAATTAAAAACTACTCATCGCTAATAATTGCTAAATTCATTTAAAATAACTACACATATTTGTTATAGACAGAAATGTTATAGACTATCTATAACAGCTTCACCATGACCAGATATGTATTATTATTCTGTTATTTCCTGGGTTTTACTTGTCTTTCAGTTTTCAATTGTCTACCGAAATGGATAATAATCCTTATTGATTTAGAAATTATAATATATTGATAAAAAATCTTATTTTTTAACTAAGGAAAGTAGGTCTTTTGATACAGTTAGTATAATACAAGTAAACGTCACACAACACAAATTTATTACAATATAAGCACAAAATGCACAAATATACTACAATACAAGCACAAAATGCACAAATATTATGGTGATCGATTTCTTTTGTGAATCCCTCTGGTCTGAGGAAGGTGAGCGTGGTTCACCGAAATCGATCACCATAATATTTGTGCATTTTGTGCTTGTATTGTAGTATATTTGTGCATTTTGTGCTTATATTGTAATAAATTTGTGTTGTGTGACGTTTACTTGTACTGTATATGTACCAACACGTATTATGCTAATTAAAAAACTATATTAGTTAGTATAAGACATATCATTGAGAGTTATATTTTACTTAATTTTATTTGTCAAGTCACTGATCAAGCACTTTACACTTTTATAAAAATACTATTTAGTCTTGTTATAAAATACATTTTTGTGGTAAACCGTTTGAAAATCGTGCTCGTTCTAGTCTCTGAACTCCAATGTTTCATAGGAAAATTATATTTCGTGGGAATGAACATGCATATGTAGCAATCCACAGTAAGGAACATGGATAAATCCTCTAATAGCTAAACAATTCTTTCTTGATGAAGAGCGTACAGAGTACATGGCGTGTTATTCAGGCAGATCATTGTGACATTGCAGAAATGTTCAGATAAGCATTGCGTCCGTCAAGATTCAAGTTAAGTACTTCAGTAATATAATTTAGTGTTTAATTGAACGTTCAAGGCAACACGATTTTGGTTGTGAATATCAGTAGAAATGTTAGCAACCATCAATAACTTACTCATCCCACCTTTTAGAGATGTTCATAGCATGCAATTATTTCCTGTCACGGGTTCTTCGGCTGAGGATTTAAGGATATCATCAAAATATTAAAGCAAGGTCAATACGACAAAGGAAATTTTACTTTTTATTCTTTTATTGGTAAGCTGAATTATAATAAATATTTTTTTAAACTACGTTTATTCTATCGGTGTTGGGAGGCTGCTAACGAAAAAGATAACGTATAGCTATTTAGAACACATAAATTATAGTAAAAAATGGCACAATTTAAAAATGTAACTAGTAACTTTCATTATTTATGAAATGATATATTAAAAACCTGTGAAACGTCTCCTCAAAAATATCAAAAAATATTAAAACGTGATTAAACAAGTTTTTATGATGTACAAATATCCACTATAAGAAGTTGTTTGCTTATTCCTTTAACGTACTAATAGTTGAATGCAAGTCCCTGAGTTCAAATAGAACTTCATTTATTTATATAAAATTGAAACTTTTTCTCAGAAAATAAAAAAAATCATGAAGAAAATAATTATAAATGCTTATTTATTTGTCAGTGGAAGATTAGGATATACCTCAAGAGGATGCTTGTGCAGGTAAGGCAGATAAAATTTTATTCAAAAACAATGTATGTTGGAAACAGTGACATACATGCCTATACTGGAGGCATTCTGCAAGTACATTTCGTACAAAAGTCACTAAGTTTTGTGAAGTTAAACTTAAATATTATTCATTCTTCATGTTATAAATATTAATCTATATACGAAATCCAAAAACAACTGACTGATTATCTCAGAAGCTACTAAACGTCTGAGGCTGACATTTTGTAGGACGATTGTTTCTATATTATAGTTGTGCGATAAGAAGGGGTTCTGAAAATGTCTTGGTAATTCCAAAATGGCAAGGTTTTAGTGCGCAATTTTTGAATGCCAAATGCATTGTTCTCCAATTTTGCCTGTAATGCCTGTACCAAACAATTACCACCATTTACAAGAACGGTTTCTATGCGATTTACAACGTTGTTCCTATAACTGTTTGATCTGCTTTCCTTCACCCTTAGGTAGTGCTAGATTTCCAAATTTACGTTTATCATCCAAATGTTGTTGTTTCAGGCACGTTGAAAGTAGACTTAGGCCTATGTGGTTTTCTAAAAAAAAAAAAAAAAAAAATGTTTACATCTAATGTGATTTAGGAGAGAAATATCTATAGTTCAATACACCACTTTCTGCTATAAGTCGATAGTTAATAGTTTCAAATTGTTTTTTTCTACCAGAAGTCAATAGCACGGGACGTCTAGGAGCCTCTGGGACAGAAATCAGAATTTTCCCTGAATTGAGACCGGTACCAATCGATTTATCTTGGTCGAAAACGAATATATATATATATATAAAATTTAAACTCCTTGGAGCCAAAAACATTCGTCCAGACGAGGCTTGTTTTAGATGGTAATAAATAAAATGAAACATCATAAACTGGCTGTTATCTGGGGAGAACAAGCTGATTTCAATCAGAATATGTAATACAGCATTAACCGTAATATATCAATAAACTGGTCGTAAGGAAAGGCCAAATCCTGTTAAATAAGCTGCTGGAAAACTTCCTCTGATCTTTATATTCCGAGATTATTACAAACCAGAAACTAAACATAAAAGCACAGGTACTTGGCAATATTGTTGTACAATATTATTGTATATGGCGATTCTGCAGGTCGAGCTTTTATTTCTATGTAATGTGTTAGTCATTAAGGGAAGGATAAACAAGTGTAGAGAACCACTCCGTACCAAAGAACGGGCCGTCAGCTAGTATTATATATAACATCGGAATAAAAGGAAATAAAAGGAAAGCGCGTGTGAAGTACGCACACAAGGTACTGAGTTCAATGAGTCAATATTAATACCTGAGTAGATTTTATCATAATAGCTTACACAGCCAATACATAATTACGTTTAGTTTCATTAAACTAATTTCTTTTAACATTTTTTTTTTTTTTTTGTAACATTCAAAAACACAAAAAATTTACTATAGCAGAACTTAAAATAAATGTTAGCATTTCATGGTTTATTAATAGACGACATCACTGGTACATAGATAATATTATTTAGATGATGTTATTAGTATATTATAATAAATGGGTGATCAGCATGCCAAATCTATACTCAAACGACTCCATTGGTCCATTTTAAGAATCCATATACTACAAATTAATTTTTAACATAATATTTTTTACGTACATGTAAAAGTCAATGAACATGTTATTAATACATTATGGATTGTAAGCAGCTGACTGAAGTCGTTTACAACATTTAAATAGCTTATGCTAAAGCTGGTTTATGTTGACATCACATCAGTAAAGTTGTTGGATTTGAATGGA